>PVKA01008312.1:0-73537 GCA_004027165.1 Ctenomys sociabilis | reverse complement strand
TTATTGAATCTTTGATATAATTCAGCTATAAAAAAACCTGTAAATATAATTTCATGTATGCACCTTGTACAATACCAAAACGTTATGAAAACAGTTTGCAATGTATTAATTCATCGACTCTGTATGGTTAAGGTGTTTTGAAACTGTCTGATTGACATTTGTATTTCAATAAAATAAAAATAAATGAAAAAAAAAAAAGAAGAAGAAGTTAACAAAGAACCTAACATCCAGTGAGTGCTCAATGGGCATGAGCTTCTCTAGGTATTAACAGAAGCTTTCACAGTAGTAATACCTGCATTGCCAAGGAGAGAAAATTGGGAAGAGCACATTTCCAGTAACTGTATTTACATAACCAAAATCCTGGTGTCCAAAAGACACTTCAAAACTGAAGCTTAATATATTTCTTTATCATTCTGCTGTAAAGCAGGTATCAAAGATATTTTTAAAAGAAAGTTTAAATTTGTCTTTCCAGGAAAACCCAATATCATTATGGACTACTGGACTATTTTGGAATATTTTGCTGAATTTGCACACCTATAATATTTTACTGACAAAACTAAACAAAAAAGGAGGATAAAGATAGATGTACAGCTATGTTCTCTTAATTCAATGAATAAAGGAATCTGTTCTAATAGCATTTGTAAATGGAATATCATGTCTGCATCTTGTACAACAAATAACCACTAAGAAAACAAAACAGTATGCAATGTATTAATTAATGTATTAATTATTGAAAGTGTCCTACTAATTTGATTTGAAACTGTCTCATTGCTATTTGTTTCTCAATAAAATTATGGAAGAAAAACAAACAAACAAACAAAAAAAAAAACAAAAAGGAACTGCACCTTCCAGACCGGAAACGCTGGTTGTCTTTGCAGCCCGTATCCACCAGAGGGCACCATCGCCCGCTTCTCCGCAACTGTTTCTTTAGGCTGTAGAACTAAACGCTCGTTTTCAGATTCTTCGGTTTGGTGACTTTTATTTTATTTTCATTTCTCAATAATTTTGCTTTAAGCATCGATGCCTTGAATCTAACCATATGTTAAAAATATTTTATCGGTGTGAGCCAAGTTGCCTTGGAGCTCTACTGCCCCAGTTCCTTATCCCCTGCAGTTTGTTGAACAGTGCTTACATTAAGAATAATTCTTTTTATTTCTTAAGATTGACAAGTTGGAGATATTTATGGTGTTTGACACGGTGCCTTGGTACACGTGAGCCTTGAGCAAAGACCAAAGCAAGCCACTTAACATACGTATTGCTGCATCTCACTTTTGTGAGACAAGAATTCTCAATTTGCCAGTCAGTTCTCAGATAAACGCTCTATTGTGGGTTCTAGTGCCAAGCCAAGGGCTTCCCACGTGCTGGGCGAGTGCTTCCCCACCGAGCCCCAATACAGTATTTTCAACCATAGGCCCGCGTCACACCCCAAAACGCCATATTCCTCCTGACTGCAATTTAATCTCCCCACGCCCAGTCTCTGCTAACTGCATCCGGTTCTCTGCTTCTGTGACTAATTTCTTCTCCTCCACATTAAAGTGCGATCACGTAGTATTTGCGTTTCTGCGGCCGGCTTATTTTTCACAACATAACGCATGCCTCGTTCACCCACGTTGTAGATAAAGGGAGTCCTTTCGGGCCAGCCTCAGATTTCACCCTGCACACGTTTCACCTGCTCTACGCGCTCATCTGTGGTGGGAACAGGTGGATTCCACGGTGTGGCTCCTGCGTGTGCGCCTCTGGGCGCTGCCTCACTTGCTCCGTCACCTTTGTGATCGTAGCTCAGCAGCAGGGCTGCTGGGGGCCCCCGAACCCTTCTCATGGGATGTGTTATGATTGTGTCAAGCTGTGCCCTCCAAAGCTTCATGCGGTCATCAGGAGGACTTCTAGAGGTTGCAATTAATTCATGATGCAATGCTGGGATTATGCGTGCTCTGGTTTGTGTCTAGTTCCCCCCCCCAAAAAAAACCTCAATGTAGGTCTTGAGGCAGATGTGGCTGGAGGAGCAGCGCGTGGCTCAAGGGGCGGGGCCAGAGGATCAGGTCGGGGCACGAGGGGCGGGGCCAGAGAGGCACAAATCATTAAACCAGCGGCTGGAGGTTGCCCTGGAGCGAGATGTGAAGCAGGTCATCCTGGACACCTCAGCTCCCCAACCTCTCCTCCAGACCCTGTAACGTGGGGTGGCGGTGTCTGTGACTGAGGCCACCTTGGGCAGAAAGGAGACGTTTGGAGAAGACAGAGGCACTGACCTTTTCTGCTGAGCAAATAAGGCTCCAAGGTCTTGCCACATAATTCAGGCTGTTTTAAACTATGAAACTTCCAGTAACTGCGCTAAATAAACCTTTCCTTCCCTCATTGTAAGTGTTGAGTATTTGTCCCAGCAAGACAGAAGAGTAACTAAGACATTGGGTATGAGTGCTACACCCACCCCCGGGGCACTGCAAGGAAGGGGAGAGGCTTGCTTTCTGCCACTGCTGCTCCTCTTTGCTCTCGCTGTTTGCTGTTTTGCCCCTGCCATGAACTGCTGCGTCTTAGAGCCAGCCAGGTATGGACTGAAACCTCTACAAACTGTAAACTAATTAAACCTTTCCTTCCTTAATTCTGGATGTCAGGTAATTTACTCCAACAATAAGAAAAAAAGTAACTGAGATAGAATTTGGTGCCAAGAAGTGGGGTTGTTGCTGTGACTGTACCTGACCATGTGGATTATGAGCCTTTGGGAAAGGCTTATGGGAAGAGATAGGAAAGGTTTGAAGATCCCCCCTGAAAGAGAAGCACTGGAACGCCTTTGTTCTGTATGGAAGATTCTGTCCAGAGCTCAGAAAACCAGAAGGCTGATAGAAAGTCTGCCTGTAAAGACCAGCTGGGGAGGTTTCTTGTGGGAAGAAGGACTGCATTGGCTGCTGGACTCCAGATGACGTGTGTTTTGGCTTGGCAGAAAGTTTGTCTGCATTATGTTCATGTCCAAAGACTTTGCCTGAGACTGAGAATAAGAGCCCTGGACTGATTCTGGCAAAATAAATTTCAAAGCCCTCAAATGTTGAGGCAGTTGTGTGGCTTTCATTGAGGGATTTTAGTCATATTTATGTTGAGAATCAAGAGCAAAGAGCCCAGAAGGTTGAAGGATCCAAAGCTGAAGCCCAAGAGTCTGGGCTCAAAGCCAGGAGATGACATCTAAGCTGATGGTGAAGCTGGAGCTCTTCCAAAGAAAATGGAACGCTCCATTCTACTTCAGTTCCTTCTCATATTCTTTAAGTAATGAGCCACCCTAGGGTGTGGGATTGCTGAGCTGACTTAGCTAAGCCTTTACATGTCTTAGGTTGACACCGTCCATCCCCCTCTCCAGGGTGCCAGGGATCCCACTTTCCCACACATGCCAGCTCTTGTCATATTTTGTCTTTTTGATAATAGCTGTCTGGGAAGGTAGAAGGTGATGACTTACATTTTAAAATAAAGGGAAGCCACTGTGGGGCGCATCTGGGATCCCAGCATCCAAGAGGCTGAGATAAGGAGGGTCACAAGTTTAAGTCTCAGTGGGGCGATTAGTGAAACCCTTCTGCATAACCAAAACCATAAAAAGGACCAGGGAAGTAGCTCAGTATGAAGGCCCTGGGTTCAACCTCCAGCCCCACAGATAAGGGCAGGGAGTCCTGAGGAACTAGTCCTTGCAACACCTGTGTCTGACAACCAGTTTTCTGTTCCGAACCCAAGGGGCAGAGCCTTGGGTAACTTGCTTGAGGTGAGGCCAGTGGTAAGCGAGAAGTCACGATGGAAGATGAGTGTGTTAGAACCAAACCCACATCCTTTCTACCACCCATTTTTTAAATAACTCAGTCCTTGGGGAAAACCACTGTTAAATTCTGATGGTGTCTACCTGGATTTGTTAGAAAGATAGGCTAACCCTTTTTTTTCTTTTTTCATATATTTGGTATAGGGTCTCACTATGCAGCTCTGACTCCTGGTGATCCTCCTGTTTTCAGCCTCCCCAGTGCTGGGATTATAGGCAAGCACCACCATGCCTGGACGCAATGGCCAGCTTAGGATTTCTTGGGGCAGGGCCTTCCCAGTGTGTGGTGCTGGGGATCGAACCCCCAACTCCTGCACTTGCTTAAGCATGTGTTTAGTCCACTGAGCTACTCCGCCGGCTCAGGCTAAGCATTTTCTAAACAGTGTCCATTTCAAAACTCCTTTGCAGCCCCTCTACAAATTGCCTCATTATTTTTCTCTCTTTGGTGCTTCCCCATCCCTGGTCGATCTGTAAACTACTTCATCTTACAGCCTAATCGATAAAGAGCCATGTGCTGTGTCATCAGCAGGTCTGGGGTGGGGCCTGGAATTCTGCATTTTTAACCAGCTCAAAAGACACAAAGTGATTAAAATATACAACGGGTGTTTAAATTGTTAAATGCTATTACAGTAAAAGACACATTGTAGTAAATCCCTCTCAAAATATTACTCACTTCAGACACACTTATCCCACTATTCTCGCTACTTTCTGAAACAGTTCTGGAAGTCCTCATTGTTGAGTGTGTTTGCAAAGGGTGATTAAAAAAAAAAAATACAGTGAACACCACTGCCATGCACCATCCGACAGAAAGGCAGGCTCATAAAAGCAGGACGCTATGTCCCCTCCACCTTATCCACCAGAGCTGGGACCAGGTGACTTCTGGCTCTTTTCCAAAGTCACGGTGACCATAAAAGGTCAGTGGGCTGAATCCATTTGGGACATCCAGGCAGCCAGGACAGCACACACATAACTGGACCCTCAATCTCTTCTAAACAGTTAAAAAAAAAAAAAAAAAAAAAAAAAAAAAACCTCTTTAAAGGGACTGCAAAGAAAATATAGTTTCACTTTTTAAAAAATGCTGTTAGAGCAAAGTTTTTTTTTTTCCAGATATACACAGTTCTTTTTGTTCTGATTCTGAGAGACTTATCCAGGTGTGATGGGGTGAGCAATTCATATTAAAATAGAACAAACTTCAATTTTGGACTCTGACAAGGAATAAGACCTCTTTAACAAAAATTGCTTCGATTACACTCAGTCTACTACACACCAAAATAGAAATGCTGCAAAAGAAACACTGCCCACATCTCAAATCTTGTGACTTCCCTTACAAGCAGGGAAGTATTAGCTTATGTGTAGACAGACAGCAAAATAATTTCTTGGAGAACCTTCACATTGGCTATTTCAAAAGTAACATTAAAACAGCCATCAAGGGGTCAGGGAGATAGCTCAGTAGAATAAGTGCTTGCCTGGCAAGCGCAGGGTCCTGAGTTCAATTCCTGGCACTGAAAAATATAAAAACAAACAAACAAAAGAGCCCTACGGGCTGGCAAGATAGCTCAGTAGACCAAACACCTGCTTTGGCAAGCACAGGGGGCTGGGGTTTGATCGCCAGCACCACATGTTGTGCAGTCCTGCCCCTGGGGCACACTGAGCTGGAGACCCAAGTCCAGGCATGGTGGTGCATGCCTGTAATCCTAGCACTGGGGCCATGGACACTTCTCAGGGTGCCTGAACACCTGACCTTTTATGGAGGATCACTACGAGTCTGAGCTGCAGAGTGATACCCTGCTAATACAATAAAAAAGAAAGAAAGAAAGAAAGAAAGAAAGAAAGAAAGAAAGAAAGAAAGAAAGAAAGAAAGAAAGAAAGAAAGAAGGAAAAGCCATCATTGTGTAAAAAGAAAAGGGTCAGGACATGGTCATTCCAACCCCTTGTTCCCTAGCTTTGGGAGGAGGGCAGCTACGCCTTTGCCAGGTCCAGTGTCCAAGGAGGTCTGCGCCACTGGCAGGGCCAGGGGGTGCGCGAGCCCTGGAGGCAGTGCCTGTGCTTTCAGCCCATGGCTGGGCTTCAGCGCCCGTGGGACTGGGGAGTCACAGATCCCGATTGGGGCAGAGGGAGCCTGTGCCTGGCCTGAAGGCGTCACGGGGACTGTGGGGGAGAACAGAGCACTGATTGTTCTCTGTTTGCACAGCAAGTCCCGGTGCCAGTGTGGTGCCGGCCAGCACCCTGAGAAGTGGTCATGGCTCAGCGGCCAGGTGTGGGCACCAGCCCGGCTGCCCTCCTTGCCCCCGCAATCCAGGTGAAGGTAGGGGTCAGCAGTGCATAGCAGGGGTTTAGAAACGTCACAGACCTCCGGGGCGGCTTCTATTTGATGTTAACTGCGGAAAACCCAGAGCTAATCTTATTAGTGAGGAGAGCAGGAAATGAGTAAAAGTCAGCAATCAGAACACAAGGTAGTGCTGAGGAGATAGCTCAGCAGCCTAAGCGCCTGCCTGGCAAGGGCAAGGATCTGGGTTTGATCCCTAGTGCCACATGCCGTGCCAGCCCAGCGCAGAGCCAGCTACTGAAAGCAGGTGTGGTAGTGCATCTCCATTGCTGGAGAGGCTGAGAAAGGACAGTCTCTACAAGTCCAGGCTGTATAGTGAGTCCCTGCACCAAATAAATAAATTAATTAATTAATTAATAGAAGATTAAACACACACACACACACAGACACACACAGACACACACACACAGACACACACACACAGACACACACACACAGACACACACATACAGATACACACACACACAAACACACACACAGACACACACACACACACACACACACACTTCATCTCAGAGCAGGTGTCCTTCCCAAATGCCAAAACTCTGTTTGAAGCTGGAACAGTTGACCCTCAGCAGCAGAGCCGTGGGAACAGTCCTGCCAACCGCTGCCTCCTGTAGCTGCATGAAGCACAGTGGCAGGAAGGAGAAGCAGGCCTTTCTGGAACTCAAGCAGCCTGCTCCGTGGTCACTGTGCACCACGGGGCGAGATGCTGCATGGCTGTCAGGAAACCAATGCATTTATAGGAAAAACACTTCAAACATACACTTCAAAAAGGAAATGCACTAGGAATGCATAGGATTTGTCAGGTGCGGGATCTCTGGGCAGTGGGGTTGTGGAGGCATTTTTTTTTTTCTTTCTTTCTGGTACATTCCTAGTTTATCTTACTTCCTGTCTTTAAAAGTCAGGAAAAATGTGAATTACAGGTGGCTGTACGGATCACTGGCCTTTGAGCTGGTCTTTATGTCCTTTCTCTGCAGGGAGAGGAAAAGGAATTATTCAACGTAAGTTCAAGACAGGGGTCATTTGGATAATATTTTGCCCATGGAGCCTTCTGAAAGGATAAAGGGAGACATTTCTATCTCACCAAATGCAGAATTCATAAGGCCATAAAAACAGGGCTGAGAATTGTTGCTCAGACAAACCTCCAGCTGGTTCCTTCCCTGGAAATGCTGTTATTTGGGGCATGGTTTCAGTTGTCCCAAGATGCTGGGCAGAAGCAGGTCACGGAGATGCAGCACCCCTGGCTGCGGTTACTTACCCTCTGCCTTGGGTCCTTTGCCTCGCTCCCGTCTCCAGGTGCTAAGTCTGAGAGGTCTGGCATGTGAATCCCAAGTAACCAGGAAAAAGAAAAGCCGCAGACAGAATGCAATGGGAGCTCTGGGAGTTGGACAGGACGAACTCCACATCTTCAGGCTCACGTTGAGGCTGAGGAGACGCAGTTACCGAAAGGTCCAGGCAGCCGCGCTACTTACGTAGTCAGCTGACTTTGCCCCAGGGTTACCGGCTACAGGGTGTTGCAGGAGGGTAGTGGGTGTTGCCTTCCCTATTGGCACAACCACTGGAACTTCCTCTCTGTATTGCCCCTGCTGACCCACAGACCTTTCCTGGGGACCCCTGTGAGTTGGTACCATTTGGGAGCAAGGGTGCACTAAGTTGGAGCTACCCACCCCCTGCCTCAATAAGTCTTCTCGTCTGCCTGGCAGTGACCACCTGACCACTGGTAGAGCAGTACAGCATCTGGTGAAACCATCACTGCCATTCACTCCCTGTTCTTCCAGTTCTTTCCAGCCCAGTATTCCATCAACATGTGGGTCTAGGCTTGGATCCCAGACTAAATTAGCTCTTGAGGACCACAGCCCGAGGTCACATCCCGGCCCACCTGGCCCCCCACCTGGCGCCTCTTCTTTAGCCGAAGGTGGCCCCTGCCTTCTCTGCATGGAGGAGGCAGAGGTTCCTGATGAGCTTCTCCCAGCCCTCTGGACCTCGGTACCAAGGTCTTAGGTCTGGATCTACGCTCCTCTGTGGTCTCAGTAGTGGATCTCCAGGGTCCAGTCAGAGTACACCATGGAGCCGCGTGGTGAGTCCACCACCTGTCACGTTCCTGGGGAGATACCAAGCACATCTGACCCCCCTAGCCTGGTGGCCTGTCCTGGCTCCCCTACATTCCTGTCCCTATGGTGACTGAGTGCCAAATGCCAGCCTGAGTGCTGGGCAGTCTACGTCGATGGGGACTTCCTCGTGGCATCTGGGACTCACCTGTGTAGCACCTCCCCCCTGCTCACGGAGCTGTGTCCCGGCGTATGGCTGGTCATCAAGCAGGAAAGCAGCGGATGATGAACACTTTGCTGCCAGGCACCTCTGCACATGAGTTGCCTTTGCTGGCAGGAGTGCAGAGGACCCTGGTCCCGATGTCTTGTCTGAGAGCTGCGCTTAGGTCCCTGGCAATTTCTTGGCTCTTTCTGCACTCCCCAAAGCCATGGTACCACCTGCAGAGAGCCTGCCGCTGGCCGCCTCTGGCTGGTAGTGTTCTCACCTCTGTGTGAACCCTAGCAGTGTGCTGTACGCACATATCATGGGAGAAGTGGGGTCACCGCCCTCAGACCAGGGAGCCACTTACTGAGGAGCAGCTTCAGAGAGTGTCCCTCCTAAGTGTCACCCTGAAATGAAGCCCTGATGGTGGGTGAAACTGTGAAACCTGCCCTGCGTTCTGCTGGGACCCCAGCACTGGCAAGGACTCCTGAAGTTTGCTCTCTGGTCCTAGCCTGCAGATGGTGCACACAATTGCCACAGCACTTGTAAGTAGTGCTTGACAGGCAGAGGAGGACACAGGAAGGAGGGCAGAGAGACGCAGGTGGGCTGGCTGTGGCCCCAGGTCTGTCGTAGCTGTGGTCCTGAGCACACACGTCCTTTGCCTCCCTGCCTTGGGGCCAAGGGACAGCACACCCTCCACGGTGCTTTCTCAGCTTCCACAGCTGGCGAGTCTGTTTTCCTCTGCTACTGAAGCAGGAGAAGCTATCTATTTTCATTTTTAGCCAAGCCGTGCTGCTGCAATGTTGCAAAGAGCAGGAAGCAGCCTGTTTGGGACGCTGCATCTGACCACGCTGTCCAGGGGCATGTTTGGCAGGAGCCTCTGGCTGTGTGGGCAGAGTCACTATGGGTCTTAGTGGTCTTCTAATGTAGCCAAGAAAACTATTGGATGGAGACCTTCTATGTGCCGCCCCCCCCAACTGCTTTGGGAAAGAAATGCATCTTTTAAAAAAAAAATTCATTTATTTGATATAAGGTCTCACTATGCAGCTCAGCCTCCTAGTGATCCCCCTGCTGCAGCCTCCCCAGTGCTGGGATTACAGGTGTGCATCACCAGGCCTGGTTTCAGAGCCAGCACAGAATGCAGTACCGGGAGTCGAACTCTAGTCCTTGCTCTAGCTCCACAGGGGCTTAGACTGCTGAGCTATCTTCCCAGCCTCAAAATGTGTCTTATGGAACACAGAAATCTCTGTTTTCAACTAATTGACCCAGGGTCAGTGAGGAGCCTGTGCCACTCCACTAAGTGAATGTGACCCTCCCAGGGCGAGGTCCTCGGTTCCCAGATGGCGCCTCCATCCAGGAAGTGTCTCTCGTACAGGAAGGCAGTGCACACATGCTGTAAAAGCCATTTGGGAAGCCCGCCACAGCCTGTCAGCCCCACAATGGAATAAGTGCTTCAAATTTGCTATTTAAAACCAAACAAGTGATTAAAGCTTCTTACAGGTAAAACACAGAATCCAGTTCCCAAAACCTCTGAGTCCATTGTTGGCTTTAACTTTTTTAAAAAATTTTTTATATATTTGGCACAGGGTCTTTGACTTATAGTGATCCTCCTGTTTCAGCCTCCCCAGCACTGGGATGACAGGCAGGCCCTGCCATGCCTGGTCTCGGTGGCTGGCTCAGTTAGCCTGTGGTGGAATCAGAATGACATACGGTACCAGGGATCAAACTTGGGTCTTTGTGCTTGCCAGGTGGGTGCTTAGGCCACTGAGCTATCTCCACAGCCCTGGCTTTAACGTTCTTCGGTCATTCAGGACCTTACACATATGTCCTAAGAAGTAATCATTGCACACATTGTGCCATTCGTAGGGAAGAAAGATTTTTAGGTTCTTTCCAATAGCAGTTTGGACATATTAAGAAATCAGAAAGAAAACAAGAAGTGTCTGCAGGTGGGAGGGGTGTGGAGGGCGAGGTGACAGAGAAGGAACTCTCATCCCGGGGCATTTTAATATGTTCTGTTTCCGTCTTTGCAAGCCTGCTGTAGTCATCTTCAAACTAGAGGTTGCAAAACAAAGGGTTGATTACTAAAAGGTGTCTGGAAGTGTCATTGGATTTCTAAATCAACACTGAAAAGCCTTATTCAAGTCCACAGAGTGATGTTTTCCAATACATTGATGGGAAATTTTGCCTTGTTCCAGGGGAAACACAGGAGACAGAAACTGAAAATAAGTGAACAGAGAAGCAGGTTTGGAGCTTGAAGCAGGTCCCAGCCAGGCTGTCACAATGCTGCTTTGGTTCAGAGGGAGCTCAGGAGAGCCAGACCCCCTCTGGCTTGCTCACGATTGTCTCCAAGCATTCTTTCCTCCGAGCATGCGTCACAAGGCCTTTCGAGGATGGTAGACACAAGTTTCCATTTGTCATAGAATATTGAAGGGATGAGCTCAGTTGCCTAGTTGCACGACTACTTTTGGCAAAACTCATGATTAATATATTTAAAGAAAAGAGTGGACTAGCTGTATAAGGTACTGTAAATGGAGTTCTTCCTAAAAAAGAAACTTAATTAGAATCCTTTTGGTCCTTACAATTTCACTTTTGTTTAGCAGAGATTCTGTGAACACGAAGAGTGGGTCTTCCAGAGCACCGCATGGAGCTCGAATCCAGGAACAGCTAGGCTAGAGGCAGATTCCAAGGCAGATTCCTGGCTTTGAGAAATGAGCAGAAAGCAGGAGGAGGAGGAGGCGTGTCTGTCCAGCAGGATGTGTGGGTAGGGCAAGGGCTTGGGGAACTCAGACCTGAGAGAGACTGAGGTCAGATGATGGGGATGGGGGTGTGCACAGAGGTCACAGCTGAGCCCCCAGGGTGTGACAGCTAAGAGCTCTGCCTGGACAGTGGGGAGCAGGGAAGAAAGCATAGCACTGGGGAGGTCAGGGAAGGACAGGGCCCATCTTGGTTACTCTTCTCGCATTTTTAGAATAAAATACCAAACACCTAAAATTAAGGAAGAAAAGGTTTCTTTAGCTCACAGTTAGTGGAGGTTTCAGCCCTACTTCGCTGGCTCCAAGGCAGAGCGGCACATGGCAGAGGACAGCCATTCACGGCACTGGAAAACAACAAAGAGCAAAGGGAGGAGAAGCAGGGGCTGTGGCAGCTAGCAAGCCTCTCTCCCCTCCTTATATTGCATGCAGGCTATCTGGCCCCAGGGTGGCTGCCTCACTCATACCCATAATCCCAGCATTGTATCATAAATTAATCACAAACTCTAGAAGCCACCAAAATGACCACATGAGGCTCTGGGGGGAGGGGCAGGGGGACAGCTAGATACACACCATAGCAGGGGCCTTCCTGGAGGAGCTAAGAAGCAAGTCAAGTTATGGACTTGCATGCTGGCCAAGTTGGGAGCAGGCTAACATCCCAGGCACAAAGACTGGTTGGCAGGTAAGGTAGGCAGATTCCACAGCAAGCAGGTAACCCGTGCACCGGACACTGGCCACCAAGCACAGCACCTGAGCAGTAGGGATGGCATCAGCAAGCAGGGGGCCTTCTGGCAGGAGGATGAGCCAGCTGTCTGACTAGCTGGTGTTGCAATTTACACCTCCTGTCCTGATGTGGAAATCCTAACCCTTGGTTTTCTCAGTGGGTGACTGCATCGCACATAGGGTCTTTCAGGTGGCAATTAAATCACAACTTCATTCTACGGACAGGACCGTGTGTAATGTGACTGCTATTCTTATAAAGAGATGAAAATTCAAAGAGAGACTAGGGATAGACACCCAAGGAGCAGGAACCTATGTGCAAGCCAAGCAGCTGAGTCCTCAGAGGAAAAAAATGAGTTTAAAGCCACCCAGGCCATGGGGCTCTGCTACAGCAGCCCCTGGAGACAGATACAGGAGGGCTTTCCCACAGAGCTCTATGCCCCTTCCCCCGTGGGCTCTGATGTGGGTCTGGGTGCTCTCCCCAGGTGTCTTGAGAGAGGATGCTGGGTGTCAGGAAGGTGTGAGAGAGGAACACGGAGTCTAGGAGTCACAGGGGCCTCTGCAAACCATTAGGTGACCTTCGTGCAAATCCAGGGATCGCAGGGAACTGGTACAATGAGAGGGGAAGACCTGAGAGCTGTACCGGAAGGGCAGGAGGGGGCAGTGAGAGGATACTGGTTCTGGGGAATAGCTTGGTGATTCTGGGAGGCTGCTCCATAGCAGGTGACCCCGAAGAATGTCCGAGGATGAGGTTAGAAAGTGGGAAGCCACTTCCCACTTTCCTGGAGCCACAATCCTGGTATTATTTGGGGACCTGAGCTCAGAGCTGAGGGAGGAATTGCTGAGGATCCCACTGTGGTCCCAGGCAGCATGATGAGGTCAGAACCCACAGAAGGATCCTGGAAAACGGCCCAGGAGTCCATTTCTCCTTCCCTGAAGCCATTCCTTGGAGCAGAGCACAGATTCTGACTTTCCCTTCAGACCAAATATTTTACTTAATTTCTTGCCCTCTGACTGGCTCTGGGTCTACAGAGTCTGTTAGGATAAGGCCCAGGCCTGCATGTGATGCATAGATTGACTGCTCTAAATGCTCTACACCCCATTTCAGCCCTGGGATTTTATAACCATCATCTCCCATGGAGAGGTACCTTATTAAAATGTTCCATTTGAGAGTACGTTTTTACCTTTGGGAACATAACCCAATGAAGGTACTGCTATTCCCTTTTGTACAGCCTTCTGTTTATCTCTGGAAATTGGTGCCAGTGGAGAAAGCACATATTTTATTTTAATTAGATGTTAGAAAGGATTGCAATACCCAATGCTCCGGTTCCTGGAGTAGACATTTATGTATGTCTAACAAGACCAGTTGCATAACTAACCTGGGTCTTTGACTTAATGAGGCAGGTTATGTGCCTAAGACATCTGTATGGGCTAGCCCAGCCAGTTCAGCTCCTGGCACTGAGCAAAGAACAGGTGTCTTCTGGCGGCAGTCAGCCCGAAACACTGGCCCACACTGCACAAAGCCAGTAAGAAATTACTGGGAAATCCTGGGCACAAGATAATAAGCCACCCTGTGATCTTCACCCTCCCCTTTAACAAAGCTGTATGGTCAGAATATGGCCCTCAGCATAAGAGAGCCGAGTCAAGTTAGGGTGACCAGCTCGCTCCAATGTTGGTGACTTTTCTAATTTGGCATCGAAGAGCCATGACCCAGGGAGTCCACTGTTTAAGGCAAACCAGCAGAGCTAACGCTTAAGGCATTCACCTGCAGAGGAGAGGAGCTTTTCAGGCTGGCCTGTTTGACCTGGTAGACCCAAAGGGTCTCCCCAAGGGACCCCAAAAGGAGGAGGGGTGGATTCTGGGCAGCAAAAATCAGGCAGTAATATCTCCTCTACACACACCCTCCTTCAGTACTCTAGATTCAAGGCACCTTGAAGGCGGGGAGAAAATGTTACTTAGTTTCGTATCTTTAGAAAAAGTTAGCACTTCTCCTGGTCCACATAGAAGAGCATCAAAAAAAAAAAAAAAAAAAAACTATTGTACTATTTCTTTCTCTATCTTGGGAAAAGTTCTCTTAGACTGAAGACTGTCTGATAAGAAATAATACATGGTATATTATACAGGATCATGTGAACAATATTTTAGAGTAGTGTAATCTCTTTTTCTTTCTTTTTTTTGGTATCAGGGATTGAACTCAAGACCTTGCGTTTGCCAGGTAGGCGCTTATGCTGCTGAGCTATATCCCCGGCCCCAAAAGTATTACAGTCTCAATCTTGCTTAATTGTGATTAATCAAACATAAACTTGCTGAAAATTGGGTAAATGGGGAGTTTTAAACTCTCAAAATCACTGAAATGCCAGGATTCACCAGCATCACATTTACTTTGCATCTAATATCTATTAAACAGTGAAATATAAGGGGTTGGGGAGATGGCTCGGTAGAATATAGTGCTTACCTGCCAAGCGTAAGGGCCTGAGTTCAATCCCCAGTATGTCAAAAAAAAAAAAAAAAAAAAAAAAAAAAAGGAAAAAGTGAAACTTAAAACACTTTCCCAGTGTTTTGAAATTCCATTCTTTGGTTTCAGTTTTGCAGTGATGTGATTACAATGGAGCAGTGGGGAGGGACTGCATTTTCTTTGGGTAGGACATAGCTTTTCCTCTGAAACCTTCTTCCTGTGCTTGTAACTTCTGACCCAGCTCCTGACAAAAGGACATCACAAGGAGATGTTGCGGAGAGAAACCACTGCAGTGGGAAGTAGGTCGTGAACTTGGAAAACGAGATTTAAAAAAAAATTAAATATTGTTAATGAACAATTACCAAATCTTAATCTAGCTCCTGGGAGGAAAAGTAACTCCCTCTGCTTCCACAGAGGATGTTGCTATGGAGACGTGTCTCTAGGGACTAGTTCCTGAGATTTTTACCACATCCGTTCATTCATTTGTAAGGAACACACTCTGACTATGGCTTCTGGTTCAGTCTCGAGGGCAAAATGGGTTTTAAGCCTCTCCATATGAGTCTCCCTTTTCAAGGCTGAGTTAAACATTTTAAGTGAAAGCTATTACTTAGTCAACCAAACAAGACAAGATTGATATCTAAAAGTCACATTAGAAATTTGATTTTTTTTCCTTGAAAACAAACAAACTAACAAATCATAGAGTACTGTGGGCCTACTGAATCCTGTGTTGCTCAGGTAAACAGACAGAAACCAGTTGGTCGGCACATAAAGCTGGGTCTGAGTCCTGTTTTGACACTTTGGCACACCTGTACACTCTGTGTTGTTGGTCACATCAAGTGGGTAAACACAGACTACTTCCTGTGTCTCTCAGGCAGAGGTACTGAGATTATAATAGAAAAATAAGGGATGGGTCCACTTGACCTAGGCTCTGGCTGGGAGGGTTTCTAGACAGAATGCACATTCCCATCTGATATGGAGTCCTGCTCAGCCCCTGGGTGAGTGACCTGGAGCACACTAGCCCATCAGGGCCTGTTGGGTCGCCCAGGAAATGACATGACTTCTCTAAGTGTGTGACACTGCACTTCCCAACAGTCACTCATTCCATCTGCAGCACTGCTCCCAGTTTCCCCAGCAAGTAAATGGGGTATCGGAGCCCAAGGCAGGATGACTGAAGGACACATCTCTTCCTCTTGCCAGGTCATCTCGGACAACGGTTCTTCAGCCTGACACACAGATCCCATTTCTTTCTGGGTTGCGCAGGAACCACTGTAGAAAATGTCAGCTCTTTGAGCTTTGTCTCATGGAGTTCTGTTGCAGACAGACAGCCGGGGCCTGTGAGGTTGACAGGGGGAGGGCTGGCTTCTGGTGGATTTGAGTCTACACTATGATCACTCCTTCAGATATCAGCTCTCAGAGGCCCCCCTCACATTTGACTTGGCTTGAAATGCTAAACACGGCTACTAGAATTCCAGAGCATAAGGAGCCCACGGGAGGAATGTGAAGGGCCCAGAACTCCTTGGCTCAAACAATCTCTGAAATGTGCTGAATCTGAACAGCACACTCAAATAAAATTTTCTGTTAAAAAAAAAAAAAATAAGCATTGCCAGGTACACTGGAACTCACCCGAAATCTCAGCCATGGGTAGCTAAAGTATGAGGGGGACTTGAGTCTAGGATTTGACATCACCTGCCAGGCAACATAGCTTTTGCCTATTGTCCTTATGACAGTCTTACTCACTCCTCTCAGGATGTTTCAGAAGCCAAGGTTGGGATGAGGGTGAAACAATTTGCTAAGGGCCGTACAGCTCATATAAGGGACAGAGAGTGGATGCTGGAATCCAGATCTCCCCCCTCCTGGTCCAGTGTGCTGGAAGGTCTACATTAGCACTGCATCATTCCGCTGCTCACAGCAGCTGGGCAGGGGGTGATAAGTAGCTGTCCCATCCCTGTCTTAGCCCCACGGCGGCCGGCCGTAGCTTGCAACTATGCAGCACCAGAGCTCAGCAAGCAGGCTCTGTACTCATGGGAGGGCCCAGAGGTGGCTCCTCCCACTGTAGCCATGCAGTGTGTCTCATTTGGGGACTGAGAGTAGACTGGCGATGGGTGCTGGGTGGCTGCTATAACAGAGGAAGGGAGAGGCCCAAGACGTTTATGTTCAGCTCAGAGACTTGGAGGTGCTCTTCTCTCCTTTGCATCAGAAGCAGAACATCTTCCAAGTGTGTTGCACCCACCCTAGATCTTATCATGCAAAAGGACCCTGTCTGTGTAGACAACTAGACAAAGCATCCAGGCCTGGGCCAGAAGCCACTGGGGATTCTGTGACAGTCTATCCTTCCACTCTTTACCTTAGCCCCCGCTACCAGAAATGTACATTTTGCTAGTCCATTTGTTGGAAATTTCTAGAAGGATGCTAGTGGACTTTCTGTAGGCTCCACACCACCCCCTCTACCTGATTCCGATCTAAAAAACAAAAACAAAACAAAACAAAAAAACCCTTAGTGTTTGGGGGAAGAAAAAACAACTTCTCCATCACTCAGCAGAAAGTGTGGATGGAATGACTGGTAATGTCCTATCCTTTGCTGGATTCGACTTGGCAAGTGACTATTCTAGGGAAAGTGAGCAAGGGATGCTTGGTTGCTGGAGGTTCACGGGGAGGGAAAAATAAAACGTTCAAGTCTCTCCTGTCACCCAGTGGATGTGTTTCCTGTTGCTGCTGGCAGTTGTTTCTACCACTGAGGGAACAAGAAGCCAACTGTAGTATTAAGAGCTGAGGAGAAAGCTAGAAAGAATTCAGCACACAGTCAACATTGTTGGGTTGCTAATTCAGCTAGTCCTGCAGTCTACCTTGCTTTGGATCTGTGATTCACAAGACCACAGACACCCTTATTCCTCACGCCCATCTAAAACAGACTTCAAGAGCCGGTCAAATAGCTCAGCCGATTAAAGAACCTGCAAGCAGATGCAGGGGCTGGGAGTTCCAACCCTGGGCCTGCCATGCTGGCCCTGCCCCCAGGATGTAATGAGACTCCAATTGAGACTGGGCGTGGTGGCGTGCACCTGTAATCCCAGCTCTTGGGAGGCTGTAAACAGGCAGATCACTAGGAGTCCTATCTAGTAATGAGACCCTGAACACCCTGTAGACCCTTCCCTAAAATACAAAATAAATAAAGCAGATTTCAATGATAGTTGAAATTATACATGTTTGGGGAATAATGGAAATCTGGTGTTATTCTGTTCCTGTGTCTGACAATTAATTCTACACAGGAGGTGACAAGACTTCAAGGTATTCCCTGATCTGATCTAGCCACACAGGTAATGGCAGTGTGTAAAGGGAACCCACTGATGACCAGCTAGCTGCTATCTTCACTGCATAGGTCACTGACAGTCAGCTTTGTCTACTCTGTAAGCAATCATGCCACGAGTGAGCAAATAAACAGAATACTCACATTCCCCGAATGCCAGAAAATGTAGATTCCACTGAACTGGGCTTTATATAAGTTCCCTTGAGGGCAGAAGAGATGGCTCAGTAGCATAAGCACGTGGCTGGGCAAATGCAAGGGCATGAGATCAATTCCCAGTTGTGCACAAAAAAAAAAAAAAAAAAAAAAAAAAAAGGCTTTCATCTATAAGTTCCTTTGATCTTGGCCTTACAGTATGTTCAAACTGGATAACATTTCTTTTATTTTGGCCCAGATGAAGAAACTTGTTAACACTCACTGTGCTGACTGCTGAACATGCTTAACCTCCTTTCACAGTAACCTAAGAGGCTGCCACTGTAACAGGTCATGTACAGACAAGAAAATTAATTCTCAAATAGGTGGGGAACATTGCTCAAGATGGCACCACTAAGGAGGGGCAGAGTATCCAAATTCAGTCCCAAGAAGATTTAGTATTAAACTAATGGCTTCCACCATCCCCTTAGTCTGACAACCCATGCATCTAAGATACCTTAGTTTACCAATGAACAGGAAGTCTTGGGGGATGGGAAGATAGCTCAGTGAAATAAGTGCTTGCCTGGCAAGTGTAAGAACCTGAATTCAATCCCTGGTACCACCAATACTGAAAAATAATAAATAAATAAAATCAAAGGGCAGTCCAAATAGCTCAGAGGATTAATGTCGGGAGCCGCTCTGAGATGGCGGCCGCTTTTGGCTCCCCCGCCCATTGTGTCTGCTAAGATAGCGCCCACCTCCGGCTTCCGGGTTCTTGTTGCTGTGCCTGGGCCCCTCCTATCCAGAGAAAAGCCCGCCGTTTTATGATCCTACCAATGCCATTTAAACACGTGTATAATTGTGATTGGTCTGTAAAGTCTATATAGCTTCTTGTATCAAGAAATCCGCCATGCTTGCACGATAGGAGCCGCGGATAGCGGACGCATGTAGAGGCTTGCATCCCACTGGATAAAGGCTTGCTGAACCCGTTGCTGAGTGTCTGAGTGTCTTCTTCCGCGGGACGGGAGCGGCGCCGGACAGATTAAAGCATCTGCAAGCAGGCACAGGGGCTGGGAGTTTGATCCCCAGGCCTGCATGCTTGCCCAGTCCCTGGGGCATGCTGAGACAGTGATTGAGACTGGGTGTGGAGGTGCACACCTGTAATCCCAGCACTTGGAGGCTGTAAACAGGAGGAGCACTATGAGTTTGATACAGTAATGAGACCCTGAACACCCTGTAGACCCTTCTCTAAAATACAGGGAAAAAACAAATGAACAGAAAGTTTTGACACAGGAATTAAATAATCAAGCCACAAACCTAATAACCAGCAGAATAATTCTAGTCCTAGCTGTCTCCCCAGATGCCTCCAGAATCTTGTTAATCTTATACCTTCAAGCTCAGACCAATGGGCCCAATCTTAGATTCTGCTATCGAAGTTCTGCTGCTGCAGGCTACAAATCCAGGTACTGGGTTTACAGCTATTAAGGTCTTTACAGTTGCTGTGGTCTGTATCTAGATGTCCTTCCTAGGTTCAGCAAAGGAACTTTTGGAAGAGGTTTGTGTGGTAGGAGGTTCCCTGTTAGGAGGCAAAGCCAGGTTGGGAGAAGCAGGTCACTCAAGGTGGAACCTGAAAGGGTACAGCTCTCTCCTGGGAGCCTCCCGTCCTCTCTGCCGCCTGGCCACCATGATGTGCAGATCTCTGCTTGCCCGAGGTCCTCTACCAGGACATTTCTGTATTTAAGCAATGGACTGAAATTTTAAACTGTGAGTCTAAGCAAACTTCTCATCCTTTTGTCCCAGCGATGTGGAAAGTGGCTAAGACAACTCTTGAGGGTATCGCGTATGGTTAGTGTTCATATTCATTTAATTGGGACTTTTCTGAGCATCTGTGGAATATTGTGAACAAAAATGAAGGTATTCTTTTGGAACTTGCATTTCAGTGGTGAAGAGATGGATAGGCAGAGCACAACAAGCCCCAAGAACCTTCAAACACTCCCTTAAGTTAAATGATTTACTAGTACGTCTAAGCCAGGTGCTGCTTGATGATGCAAATATAAAAAAAGATCCCATTCTCTCTTAACTGACTGTGTATGGTCAGCACAAGTGTAAATAGATCTACCTGTGTCTGGTAAGATTCTTTTCTGATAGGTTTAACAGTTCTATTATCCAAGTGTTGGAATAATTCTTCCCATGAAAGATGGTACAGCCCACATACACATCTGTCAAGAGAAAGGTTTGTTTCTTTCTTTTTGTTGGAACTGGGGATTGAACTGTGGCCCTTGCACTTGCCAGGGAAGCACTTATTCCACTGAGCCATCTCCCTGGCCCGTTTCTTATCAGAAACTCAAAATGGCTCAGGGGACTAAAGTGCCTGCTTATGCAGAGCTCAGCAGAGGTCGGGAGTTCGATCTGGGTCATGCACACCCGGGGTGCGCTGATGATGGCGACTGAGACTGGGCGTGGTGATGTGCGTCAGTTATTCCAGCTCTTGGGAGGCTGAAAACAGGACAATCACTATGGGTCCGATCTAGTACTGAGACCCTTTGGACCCTGTACCAAATACATAAAAAAAAGAAAGAAAAAAAAGCCGAGAGTGGTGGCTCAGGCCTGTAATTCCAGCACTCAGGAGGCTGAGGCAGGAAGATTACTGTGCGTTCGAGGCCAGCCTGAACTACAAAATGAGGTTAAGGGCCAGCCTGAACTGCATAGTGTCACCCTGTGTCAAAAAGAAAAAAAAAAAAAAAAAAAAAAAAAAAAAATTGCAAATCGAACTGGATGATCTTAGCTGGCTTTTATGGGGGCCCTATAGGTGGGCAACCACTGCTCCTTCCAGAAGCAATGCTGGACCAATCGGTTATGGACGGATGGCACAGGACACCAAACAGAAGGAAAAGCTGCCTTCCTGGCGAAGGTGACCAAAGAGAAGGGACTTCCTGACTGACCTCCACACCTGCTTCTCTGGGATCCAGTCTTGCCTCGGTACTTTGCAAGACCCTAATCGCACACGCACTTCAGGGGATGCGAGGAGCGTCAGTGACTTTGGCTTGCCCCCTGGCGAAGGGCTTTAGGGACCCATCTGGTTCCTTAAAACGAGGCGTGGGGCGAGACAGGACCCACTCCTCCTCCGACAGCTTATGGCACCTGTCTTCAGGTGGTACGTGAGTCCAACCAATCGGAAAGGGAGTTACATCGACGCCATCGCCAACACCCAATAGCAGGAGGCGTCTCAGACTGGGCCCCAGCAGTCCTAGCCCGCGGCGCCCGGCGGCTGTGCGCAGCTGAGACGCCCGCGGCAGCGTAGGACCCCGGCGGCTGTGACCTGGGCGCGGGTGTGGCTATTGCGCAGGCGCGGACGGAGGAGCCGGCCTCGGCCCCTAGCTAAGGTCTCCGCTGCTCCAGGCACCCGCGGGCATAGGTTCCCACGCCCGGGAGCGGCGACGGCGCGTGGGCGCCGAGCGTTTGGAAGGGAAGGTCATCCTCTCTGGTCCCCGGGGGTAGGACGGAAACCGAGATGGTGAGGCCTGGGCCCTGCCCTGCGAGGCACCCCCTACCGGGAAGCCGGTGGTCACAACCGGGGGGGTACCGGGCGGGGAGGCGGGGCGGACGCGGGCCGGGGTCGGAGGTCACGGGGTCAGAGGTTACGGGATCCTGGCCCTTGGTTGGGGGTGAAGTTGGGACGGTGTCCCAGACCTTGCGTTTGCGGTGAGTCGTCAGGCACCCGACCAGGGCTGCACCGGCCCGGGCTGCACCTGCCGGGATAGCAGGGCTTAGGTTAATTAAATATTTGTGATTCGATAATTATATGTAAAACCTTTTCTAGAACGCGGGCACAGACCCGTGAGTGATCCCGCCTAAGTGCTTTTTTATGGCCGGATATTGGCTTAAGCCCTGTACCAACCGCACTTCCTTCCCTAGTCCCAACAATCCTGTAAACTGGTAACGTCCTGTTTGGGGCAGGGAGGTGCAGGGACCCTTTGGAGACTGCGTCCGGAATGTGCGCCCAGGCCAGGCATGGAGAGGCCCCGGGCGACCTGGGAGCCCCAGGACCTGGAGGAAATCGGCTGCTGGTGTCCGCGTACCGTGGTTCTCTTGTCTTCCTTTTTTTCCGTATTGATCTCAAGTGTTTTAAGGAAAATAAGAGCTCTTGAGAGTTCCGGTCTCATTTGTTCCATCTCTTTCCTTTGAGTTACAAAATAAAATGAGCAAGAAATTCTGATGAAAACACAAGGAGTACACGCAGGGGGTACGTGGAAAGTCAAGAAAGTAACTGTTTTGAAGGTGCTACGAAATTGTGTGTGCGCCAGGAAATCGGAGAATAATTCAGAATCCTAGAATTTTTAAAATGTGAAAGCTTTTCGGGGACTGGTTATTGGAGCATAATCTTAGGCAAACGTGTAAGTTGTCTATGTAGAGTGTGATTTTGAAGCCACTTATCTTACAGAGCAGGTGACATGCTAACAGTGACAAATGCTTTTCACCATATCCTTTCCTTTTTGGTGGTGGGAGTTGGGTGGGTATGGGGATCGAACTCAGGACCTTGGGCTTGCTGGGCAGTTGCTGTGCAACATATATCCCTCTGACATGGCACGTCTTCTCACACGGGCTGTGAATGCCAGTGCGAGGTGACAGACTGCTAGAGGAGGTGGAGAGTGTTTTGTCTCCTGAATGGAGGGCAATACATGGTATGTAGCAGTTGTTGGGATGGGGCAGCTATATGTTTTTGGTGTGAAAAATTACAGAATTTCCCCCGATACAACAGCTTTATTTCTTAGAGCTTGATTGTCATTCTTTAAAAGTACTTAAGAATTTTTCATTGATTGCTTGTTGATGGGTTAACGCTAGCTGTTAGAAAGAAACAGAATGTGGTAGTTTTAGATCCAGGCACTGCTAACAAGGGAGGTGGACATTCGGGCAAGTGGAATTCTATTACTGGTTTGAGGATTTTTTTTTTTAAAGAGAATAAAAAATAACTTAAAAAAAGAAAACATTAGAAAGGATAAAGAATTTCACTAAACAGAGTAATAGGAATTCGCAATGGTTGTTATATTGGGTGTTGTTGGCTTCAGATTAGTTAGTTTGAGGATTATTGCCCAGTTTACTGAGGGCATGAAATGACTAAATGAGTGCTTTCTGAATTCAACCAATCCCTGGAATCTAGTTTGATCATATGTGAAAGGAGATTCGACTAAATTATTCATAATGTATTTTAGTTTCACACTAATGTTCTCCTGCCTGTCATGGTGCAGATTTCATCCCTTCCACCGCCCCACCCCAAAAATAGCAGCCCTGGAACTAGAGCGAAAAAAGGAAACTGATTTTTAGAACCTGATTATTTGACTATGACTGGGTCTCGACAGTTTTTTATTCTACATACAACTCCCTTAACAGATAATTTGCAGATATTTTCTTCTGATTCAAGAGTCATCTTTCTTTTTGCTTGATGGTATCCTTTGAAGCACAAAATTTTTTTTAATGAAATCTAATTTATTTCTCTTTTTAAAATTGTTTTGATTGTCTAGTCCCCAAGATAGGAAACTAGAAGAAAGTTTTATCTAATCCAAGGTTATGAAGTGCTGATCCTGTCTTTGCCTCTAAGAGCCTTATAGCTATCACTTAGGTCTGTGGTCAATTTTGAGCTAATTCTTAGGTGTGTTAGAAGGTGAGTGCTTCCATTCTTTTGCAGGTAGATCTATAGTTATCATAGTCTTGACACCCCTCTACTCCTGGGGGTTACTGTATTGGAAAAATTGTTGGCATCCTATGATGTTCCATTTGTAGTAATGCCTCTAAGGGTTTAGTTTTTAAAAAACAATATAAGGGCTAACGAGATAGCAGACTGAGCACCTGCTTTGGCAAGTGCAGGGACCAGGGTTTGATCCCCAGTCCTGCATGCTGTGCTGGCCCCGCCCCTGGGGCACACTGAGCTGGTAATGGAGTCCCGGTGTGATGGCGCATGTCTGTAATCCCAGCACTGCGGATGCTGAAAATAGGAGGATCACTATGAGTCTGAGCTGTGTGGTGAGACCCTGTACCAAATACATAAACAAACGCACACACACACGGTGTATGAATCTGTAGGACCATGTTACAAAGAAGCCTTGATATTGTAGAACAAAGTTGATTTAAGTGTCGAACGTGTTTTTTTTTATTCATTATTTTGATTTTTTATGTCCTGTCTTGAGTGTTAGATATTTGAAAAGTATGAAGCATTTTTTTTCCTGATGCATGACATATGCATTTATATTTGTATTATGGACTTGGATATATTAGATGTTTGTTGAGTGATTTTTTTAAGAAAATGACTTCAATGTGTCTGAGCAACACTTCATATTTAGAAAGCAATTTTAAGATGTTCTGGAAACACAAACTATTTGGAAGAGCTGCTGCAGGTCACCTGGAGGTTACCAACATTAGTGATTATTACCTTTTACATGTCCTTGCTACCATGAGGCATGGTGATGATTACGAAGGCTGGCAATTATTTCTGTACCTCTCACAGCAGTTTCCAGGCAGGTTGGATCTCAGTTCTGGCAGGTTGGATCTCTGGCAGGGATTGAATGCTAGACTGAGGCATCCGGACTTCTTGTGTAGTAAAGCGTTCCTTTGAACTTTATAAGTTTAGTTTATAGGGAAGTGGCCTGGCAGGTGTGGTGAGGAGGATGAAGTTGGCAATGGGTTTTGGGTACGAGAGGGGAAGGTGACCAATACAGGAGAGAGAGTAAAGAGCCACAGAGCCGTGAAGAGCTGTTGAGGGCCATAGAGTACATGGCATGGGGGCTGTGGTGCTGTGGGCGCTGGCGCCTGTGCTCTGGACAGCTACGTTGGAGTCTCCCAGGAGTGTGAACTGGATGGCTCTCCTTTGGCTCAGCTTCTCCAGTGATTCCTGCTTGTCCTAGGATGTATCAGACAACACGAGGCAGGGCAGCTGGGCTGGCAGCTAGTGGTGAACTCAGGAGAGCTGGTGGGCCCAGGAGAGTGGGAAGCTGTTTTAAGGATCAGAGAAATAAGGGAAGGGAGAGCTTTGGAAGCGTGAGGACGTGGCCGTTCTCACACATATCAGAGGGGATTTGGCACCAGAGTGATTTCTGTGGTGAGATTGATTGGGTCGGAACGTAGAATGGTTATTCAGGTGAAGAGCCAGCAAGTAAATAATGTTTTAAAAATAAATTTATAACTGCCTTTTCCCCTTGAAAATACACTGTGTTGGGCCGACTAGATACCTTAGCGGACTAACGTGTCTACTTAGGCAGGCATAGGGACCAGGATTCAATCCCCATGTGCCATGCCAGCCTTGCCCCCAGGCCACGAGATGGTGACTGAGACTGGGCACGATGGTGCACACCTGTAATCCCAGTGCTCAGGAGGCTGAAAACAAGAGGATCACTACGAGTCTGATCTGTGTAGTGAGACCCTGTAGATCCTGTGCTTAAGTACAAAAAAAGAAAGTACTGTGTCACCCTGCTGCCTTAAATTTGTTCTGCCAATGGAAACAAGTATTTGAGTGTGAGGAATTATCTGGGTTCAAAGGCTCTCAACTGAATTCCCAGCCTTTTTCTATTTTTGAGATAGGGTCTTGCTAAACTGCCCTGTTGGGCCTCTGAGTTGCAACCCTCCTGCGTCAGCCTCCTAGTTGCACTCGAGGCTTTCGTGGATACTTGCCTTTTGATGGAAATTCTAGAATTGCTGAACCTGGGACATAGGCCCACATAGTGCTGTTGTCTGACTGAGCCCAGCTAGGACTGACTGAGGCAGGGGTTGAGCTCTGTGTGTGCACCGCGCCACAGAGCTCCAGACACTGAATGAAAGAGAGGAGCCTGGCTGGAGCCTCACAGATGGAGCTGTTGGGCGGTGGGCTGGCTGTGTCTGTCTTCTGCTCATGACAGATATTCTGTTTCCACGCTCAGAAAGCTGCTATCTTTGATTAAAATAGTAGAGGTTATGCAGACCCAAAGAGCCTCATGAATTCTGGTCTTTGGTCGTCAGAACTTGAGGTCACTAGGTTTTAGAAGGGTCACAGCTTTGATCCATAAGCATCTCAGACCACCATACCACAGATCAAAAGAGGAAAGTCTGTCTTTCAGTAATTGTGGTGTGTTTGGGAGAAAGCAGAATCCACAGTCAGAGACTTAGAGTGACTAGCCTGCTGGTAGCCAGCTGCTGGCCGGGATGTGTACCTCTGCACCCTGCCAGTATCTTCTCACTCAGAAGCACTGAACCCCCACACCCCAGAATGGCTGTGGCCTTTGGAACTTAGCCTGGTTTCACATATCTGTTCTTGGAGTGCATCAGAACCCCAGGGCCATCTACCAGTTCAGCACTGAGACGGCTTCGGCTCCAGTCCTAGCAGCTCTCATGCCAGTGTTTTCAGTGTAGTCAGCCTTCTAGGGCAGCGTCTCAAGCCTCAACAGGGTCATCTGCCTGCTCTGTTCACGTCTGTGTCTGCCTGGCCCTCTGGGTTGGCAGGAAGATTAGTGTTGCTAATGAAAATCCCTGGGACCTGTACTCAGCCCGCCAGTGCTGCCACGCCCCCTTCCTCTCTTGCATTCTGGCAGCTGGCGCTGGCCACTGCAGGCACTTCCTGCTCTGCACACCTCTGACCCTTCTGCCTCCTGCTTCCTCCCAGGAACTGACCCAGAGAATGCAGCAGCTCCAGCACTAGCCTAACCCCCGTGAATTACACCTAGACCATACATACTTGTATGTGTGTGTCTTTCTTTCCCTCAAACATCCTCTTCTCTTCTCCCTCTCTCCTTCCCTCTTTGTCTGTGTCTGTCTCCATCTGTCTCTATCTCTGTCTCTCTCTGTGTGCCAGGATCTCGTGCATGCTAGGTAACCACCCCTAAGACTGTTTTATTCTATTTTGGAACAGGGCCTGGTTATGATGCCCAGGTTGGCTTTGAGTTTGTGATCCTCCAGCCTCTGTCTCCCAAGGAGCTGAGATTGAAGATATGCATGATTGCACCTGGCTGTATATCTTGCCTTTCTAAAGATCAAAGAAGATGGAGTATGATGGTTTTATAATCAATGAATTGTTTTTAGAAGAATAAACAATTTGGAAACACCTCTGAAATTGGGTTAAGAACTGAAAAGTTAAGTCTTTGACAAAAATGGCAATTTAAGAAGGAGATGACAAAATTTATTTCAACAGCTGTTGCATTTCTTCGGAAGCCTCTGTGCTGTCCACACCCCTGCTGACTTATTGGTCACTATTACGTGGGCAGGTGGAGATGGAGTTGAGACCTTTTTCTCAAATAGCCCCTGGCACCTTCCCTTCCCTTCTTCCTTCCTTTCCTTCTCCACCCTCCCTCTTTCCTTTTTTTTCAGTCCTTCTCTTTTTCTTGCTGTCTCTTTTCCTTTTGGGGGGTATCAAGGATTGAACCCAGGGCCTTCTCACTGAGCTACATGCACCACACCTCCCTTTTCCATTTTTTACTTTGCGACAGACCTTGCTACATTGGCAGGCCGGGCTTGAGCCTGCAGTCTTCCTGCCCTTCATAGAGTGCTAGCTTTCCAGGTGCATGCCTTTACTCCCCCTCCCCCTGCATTTTATTTCTTATTCCTGCTTTTCTGCTGATATTTCATCAAGGTCTGAGGCTGAGCACGTGTGGTCAGATTTCCACCAACTGTATTTGTGGGTTAAAGGAACTATAGGATTCTATTCAGTAAACTAGAAGAACAGCCTGCCGCCTTGGAGCCTCTGAAAGCTTGGTATTCCTTGTCTTTGGTACAGAACAGTCAGTTTTCCATTTGTGCAAAGCTGAAAGAATGATTTCTGCAGCTATGGACAAGTAGGGCAGCTGTGTAGGAGTGTTTATGGGGGCAGGGTGTGGCCCTTTTCCCCTTCAGGGGAGGAACACGTGGGAAGGAAACGGGCCAGTACACAGGCAGCTTGTATGTGCTCCAACTTTAGCTTAAGTGCGTCCAGTTTTTAAGTTAACGTAGGCAGTGCTGGCATGTAGGTTGTGAACGCTGGACCTCTGTGGCCATGCTTCTCATACTTAACGAACATGCGACAGTGTGACTGCTCACAGCTGTCTCTCCCATCCAGGAGCCCTGACCATTGTCCCTGCTGCATGTGCACCATGGCCTTCCTCGCGCTGCTCGTGCTCTCCGGCTTCATGACTGGCTGTGCAGGGAACTCGTCCTATAGCCTGCCGCCCCGGTTGCTGCTGGTGTCCTTTGATGGCTTCAGAGCTGACTATCTGCAGCACTATGAACTCCCTCACCTCCAGAACTTCATTAAAGAAGGTGTCTTGGTAGAACACGTTAAAAATGTTTTTATCACAAAAACATTCCCAAACCACTACAGCATTGTGACAGGCTTGTACGAGGAGAGCCACGGCATCGTCGCCAACTCCATGTACGATTCAGTCACAAAGAAATATTTTTCTGACTCCAGTGACAAGGACCCTTTCTGGTGGAACGAGGCGGTCCCCATCTGGGTGACAAACCAGCTTCAGGGGAACAGATCGAGTGCTGCTGCCATGTGGCCCGGCACCGATGTCCCCATCCACAATGCCACTCCTTCCTATTTCATGAATTACAACCCCTCGGTGACTTTTAAGGAGAGGCTGAGCAACATCACTGCGTGGCTCAGCACTTCCAACCCACCGGTCACCTTTGCCACCCTCTACTGGGAGGAGCCGGACGCAAGCGGTCACAAGTACGGACCTGAAGATAAGGAACACATGCGCCGGGTGCTGAAGGAGGTGGACGACCATATCGGTGACCTGGTCCAGAGCCTCAAAGTGGCAGGACTGTGGGACAGTCTCAACGTGGTCATCACAAGTGACCATGGGATGTCACAGTGTTCTGAGAGCAGAGTGATACGCTTGGATGGCTGCCTCGACCCTTCAGACTACAGCCTCATAGATCTGACCCCTGTGGCTGCAGTTCTTCCCAAAATAAGTAAGTGGACTCTGGGCTGGGGGACACTGTTACCTGAGAGGGGTACTGATAAGGAGGGAGGGTGCGTGGGAGAGTGGCGCTGTGGCTCCTGGTGGCCCAGGACGCCTGCTCGCTTGGTGTGCGCTCTCCCAGCGTATAGATTGTGAACAGGTAGGGTAGGGATGAGGTGTTTTCCCTTGAATCTTGTAGTTCGCAGTTCGCCACACTAAGGGAAAAAGGGAAATTTTTGTCTTCAACCCATTCATAATTCGGCTTTAATTTGTGTCTTGCTCCTGGGTAGCTGCTACCTTCTTACTGGCTTGAACTGCTGGTGTGATTCACTCCTTTAGTACCACCCATTGTTCAAGCCAGCCGATGGCATAGTCAGACCTATAGCACTGCTAGTTCAAGCCAGCGGGCATGTGTTAAAAAAATCTTTGATTTTAGTGTAAAACACATTTTTCTTTTAGTCCTAGAATTAGTAATTAGTAGTAATACATAATTAGTTTCTGTTTATTTAGGAGCTCAAAATGAAAGTAGTACCCATTCTGTAAAGGTGATGAAGCACTGAATGCTTGGAAAGTACGTGTGTGTGTGTGTGTGTGTGTGTGTGTGTGTGTGTGTCCATGTGTCCATCCCCAACACAGTCACATAATTCTCTGTTGTTCTAAGAACTACAAGTGATTTAATAGATGACATTGCCCAAAATTAATTTCTAGTTGAGCAAGATTTTCCTTATTAGTCAGCTATGGCTTTTCTTTTTTTTAGATATAACCGAAGTTTATGACAAATTAAAAAATTGTAACTCTCACATGAATGTTTATCTCAGAGAAGATATTCCTAGCAGATTTCATTACCAGCATAATGATCGAATCCAGCCCATCATTTTGGTTGCTGACGAAGGGTGGACAATTGTACAAAATAAATCATTACCAAAATGTAAGTATTTTGGGTATTTCTGTTGCATCCCAGAGATTTACCACACATTGCTTTGCTAGCAGCATTATTGAGGTACTATTATTAGTACATGGTGGCAATCTACAATAACCACAGTTTCTTAGATTATAGGTTGGGTAAGCTTAAAAGTGTAGCTTTACTTCCTTCCAAAACTGTGGTTACTGTCAATAATTTTCAAGATTGCTTCCCTTAACTTGTAGAAAATAAAAGAGAAGTAAAAAAGCAAAGCTAAGGGCTGGCCAGATAGCTCAGTGGATTAAAGCACCTGCTTAGGCAGACTCAGGGACCCATGTTCGATCCCCCGCCTGCTGTGCTGGCTCTGCTCTTGGGGCGTTGTGAGACAGCAACTGAGATTGGGCATGGTAGCATGCTCCTGTAATCCTAGCACTTTGGAGGCTGGAAACAGTAGTATCTCTGTGAGTCTAATCTGTGTAGTGAGACCCTGTAGACACTGTACTAAAATACATTAAAAAGAAAAAAAAAAAAAGCTAAAGAGAGATTAGCTACTTCACCTTTCTTTTTCGGTCTGTATTAAAAATTTTTTCTGCAATCCTGTGTCATTCCCTGGTGATAAAATCATTTCCTTGATTTCCTGTATTTAGACCTATGTTTTCTATATTTGGACTACTAAGCAAGAACTGGAAAGTAAATAAAATCCACCAGTAAATAAAATAGACCTGTCAGCATTTCTCCTAAAGCAGGAGAGTCATAGGCGAAGTTCATCCTCTGCCTTCGATTTTAATGCTTTCTTTCAGTCTGACTTCGTAGCCCATAGCAGGGTCAGCACACTTTTCTCAAAGGTCCAGATAACAAGTATTTTAGGTGCCATGGGCCAGCTGGTGTCTGAGCTGGTCAACCACGCTCTTATAGCATATATAGAAGTTGATGTGGACTGCTCCATTGGTTAATATGAACATGGACTGGAGTTTGCAGGCCCTACTATGGTCAAGGGTAAGACAGACTCAGAGGTAGTGGTTTGTATATCACTTATCTTTATGTTATTTTATATACTTGGGTTGCAAACCTATAAAATACAGGAACGAAAGCAAAAACATTCCCTCAGTGAGTTAGACAAGTACGATGGGAGTTTTCCCCTTGTCTTCTATTATTTATATATGCAAATTGTATTATTGAAATTATACCTATTCTTTTTGTCATCTTGATCACGTGGTTGCAAACCTACGTGATTTTTATTTTTTTTTTAGTTTTTGGTGTAGACATCTTTTACTTTCTTTATTAGATTGAGCTCTACATATTTCTTTTTTATTGGATGCTATTGTGAAAGGTGTTGTTTCCCTAATTTCTCTCCCAGTGACTGTTGTAGGCAGCTGAATTAGATAGAAATATCATAGGCAGGCAGACAGGGTCACACCCTCAAGGAGACAAGATGGAAGATAAGGTTGATACAGGAAGAAAAACTAAACTTGGGTGGGTGACCTCCAAATGATAAACTGAACCTCCAAATGACATAGGGAAAAATGATCTCTGGACCTGACCTGTACGAGTTCGTGTTCTCTAAAACCAAAGAATGAATTTTAGGAACAAACGGAGGTTATGAGCAGAATAGATTTATTGAGAGAAAGAAAGCTCCTGTCCGAGAGAGGGACAGGAGGAGGGGCCCCATGTGTTATTTTTATTGTGAAATATTTCAAATACAATTGAAGAACAGCAAACAGTGCACATGCAGTTTACTTAATATGAAAGTGAGAATGTATTAAATGGAATGAAGGCAGACAAAAAGACAACGTTTATGAAAATGAGGCCAAATATTGGGACTTCAGTGTTGGAGATTGATCAGGGACCTGTTCATCCTGTTTTTCTCTGAGTCAGATGGGTCCCAGGGTCCCAGGTCTGAGCTACTTGCTTTCCTTCCATATTCCTGAAAGAACTCTTGTGTGGAGTTGAACCCCGCCCCCTGCCGGTGGTGCTTGTTGACTGTCAGCCGGTCTTGCATTCTGCCCCTTAGGTTTTTTTTTTTGGTCATGCTGTGCTTTATTTAGAAAAAGATAAAAGGTATTTTTTCTTTTAAATGGCACCCTAGTTAGACATCCTAGATATGTTTACACACCAAATTGGGAATAAATATACACTGATTGGAAAACAATTATCCACTTACTTATTTGGCACTTCTGTTCATCTTGTTTCAATTTTCTTTGCCTTTTGTAAAACCTTTTTTTCCTTGCTTTTAAATCAATTTTTGGCTCTGGTTTTACACACTGGATTTCTACTGGTTTTCCTCAGCTGGCATAACAAAAACACCTTCAGTAGGACTGTGTGGAAGAACAGTCTGGCTCTCTCTTTCTTAGTTTCTGCACGTCTTTTACCTGCTGCTTCATCTTTTCTTCAAGAGTAATAAATTTCAGAACAGGACATTTAACGCAGGACTTGAGAACCTTGATGCCTCATTCTAAAGCAGATACTAAAATAGATTGTAGAGATAAATTATTTGTGATTAATGAGGTCTATGAAATGAAAAACTGCAATAAATGCATCTATTTTGAAGCTAAGAAAAAAGATCTTTACATGTGGCTTTCAAATTCACCTCCTGGGCCCTCTGCCAAATTTCTTATTCAAAATATTTACCCCATAGCTGAATTAAAGGTGACTGGAAACTGTTTGAAAGGTTGTCAGCTTTTTTTTGATGAATTATCACATTTTGCTTTGCTAAAAGAACTCTTAATTCGGATTTTTAGTACAGCACGGTGTCATCCCCAAAGCCAGCCATGTATTTACTTTCACCATTTTGGATAATAGGGTATGGTTTCGGTACTTGCAGGTCATGGGTGAAGATGCTGTTTTGCCTTAAATCTGCTAAGGATTTTTCAGGGACGTTTTGGATGAGAACCCTCACTACCAGTCACCAGACATGCACCGGCAGGTCATAAGATCCGTCACAGCTGCAAAATACAGAGAGACCCTTCAGGTCTGGCCACAGGAATACCTGGTGGCTCTTCTCAGGCAAGCAGGACCGTCGAGGTGGAAGGTGGAGTCTGTAGGGCTCAGGCTGAGAGGTTAAAGCAGACCCAAGAGAAGCAGAGCTGGGAATCTGAGGCCAGACCCAGGGGAAGAGGGATTGCAGGTGAAAGGGAGCTTGGCTGAGCCGAAGGAAAGGCAGGTTTTCAAACTCTGGCTCCTGCCTGGTGCAGCTAACTTAAATCTTCATGGACAGGAGTTAGCCTGAATTTATGAAGCTATATACAGTCCATGAAGTGAGTGTACTTGTTCCTGAAGCAAGTTAGTTTGTAATAAGAGGGCCAGCCTTACTAATACCATTTTGTTCTCTTCTCAGTAGGAGACCACGGCTATGATAACTCTTTGCCTGCCATGCATCCATTCCTAGCTGCCCATGGTCCCGCCTTTCACAGAGGCTACAGGCAGAGCACCATGAACATCGTGGATATTTACCCAATGATGTGCCACATCCTGGGATTAAAACCACAGCCCAATAATGGAACCTTTGGGCACACCAAGTGCTTACTAGCTGACCAGTGGTGCATTAATCTCCCAGAAGCCATCGGGATTGTCATCGGCGCGCTGTTGGTGTTGACTGCGCTCACATGCCTCATAATATTCATGCAGAATAGACTTTCTTCACCCCGCCCCTTTTCCCGGCTTCAGCTACAAGATGACGATGATGATCCTTTAATTGAGTGACAGGCTGGGGCTCCTGCACAGTGTCTTTGATCGACCTCAGCACTAAAGATACGTTCAGGGAGTAGTGTTACAACCATGAAAACATAAAGACAGCTTAGACCAGGCATGCTGAAAGTATTTTGTGTTTCCTTGTGCTTTGTTGTGGTGCATTGCTAACACAAACAACCCAGGTTAAAGTTGCTAGGTAATCAGTTGACATCATCTTTTTCTAACACGGCTTTTCCAGAGAAAAGTGCCACCTGATTTTTTTTTTTTTTTTTGCAGTGAAGATAGATACATCTTTAAATGAAAATATACCAAAGTTTGGTAGGCACATTTTTCTAATAAATTTATATATTTGTAAATGAAACAATTTCTGAATTTTATGTATCAGAGAGGAAAAATTTCCTATATTTTTATAGTTGCCTTCAACACATTCATCCTGGGGGGCATCGTTCTGTCGTGCTGCCAGGTGGCTCTGACCACTCTGGGCATGCATGCACTGTGGCACGGGCCACATGGGAGAGCTGTACGTGTCCTGTGAGTGGTTCAAGCTACTTGGAATGTGCTGCTCAGTTTTTATCCCAAGTGAACCCTTGAGGTGGGAAATTCTGCAATGGTTAATAAAATTAGTTAGCCAGGCCTCCTAAAGATCTGACACAAAGAAACCCTTTTAAGAAAAGCTATGACAAGATGAACAAAGCCATTAGCACTGTGTGGTACAAAGTTACCACACAGCGGTTAGCACCGTTGTATCTTTATTAAGCTTAAACTTTTGAAGTTTTAAAAGTTGAATTTTTTGAAGATCATTGCTAATAACTCAAAAGTAGAGAAAATACCTTTCTCTACTTATGTTGTATGTGCATGTGTGCGTGTGTGTGTGTGTGTCGCTCACATAGATGTTCTGTGACTTACAGTAGGAAGCCACAGGCAACAGTCAGGCTCCCACTCCTCTGGAGCACAGCTCTCAGGAAAGGCTGTTCTTGCACTGCATATTTATTTACTTTTACCTAGCTCACAAGTTAATGTCATAATTTGAAAAACTCACGAGTTGTTGTTATCTTCTCTAGCTTTGTCATGTTTATTGTATCCTGAAGCATCCAAGTGCTATAGGAAATGCATGACCTGAATACAGATCTGATTTTGTTTGTGTCAAAGGGATGAAGAAAGATTTCTGTATTTACCTTTTAGATAACAGAGTAGCCAAGAAATCTGAAGTGACAGTTAGTGTCCCTGTGTCTGCACCATCCGTATGTTAAATGGCGAGATTGCCTCATGCTGGCTGTTTCCTGGGATCTCGGCCACCGCCTTGGTAATCTCTTCACCTACAGAGCTAATCTGCAGTATGTATGCAGCCCACGTATACATTGATTATCTGTGGTGTCAGCAAATACAGCACATGTCCTGGTGGGTCACTGCTAACTTCCTGAGTCGGGTGTCTTGTTACTTTTTGTAAAACTTACTTGGGTGTTTCTGTATCCCAGACAAAAAGTCCATGCTACTGATTGTAAACTTAGTACATTAAAAACACTGGAGGAGTCTTGTTACTTTTTGTAAAACTTCCTTGGATGTTTCTGTACCCCAGACAAAAAGTCCATGCTACTGATTATAAACTTAGTACATTAAAAACAGTGGAGGACTGACTGCTTTGGAATAAATTTTCAGATTTTTATCTTCACATGCAATAGTTATAATAAAGATAAATAGTTAATCTAAATGGAAAATTTCTTTTCTACTTCATCTTTTTAAAAAATATCAAAGAATTGCTATGTTACGATTCTTTTTTTAAAGTGGTGGACATTTTCAAAACAGCAGTGGGATATTTGATTCTGGCTAGTGGATCTTAGTCTTCGGGACGGTTTCAGTGATTGTACCAGCTTGATCGATGATTGTGAGACTCAGAAATCCATTTACAAGGTGTCTTGTGGGAGTGGATTGGGTGTAGGATGGCATGAGTCAGACGAATTACTTAATGAGATCATAGTATTTATTTAATCAGAGACAGGTACATCATTATATTAAGCATTGTATTTGCTTGTCTCTGTAAGACAAAGCCAATGATACCTATAGTGATCGAGAGATCTTTCAGTAAAACTAATAGTTTCTGGCTTGGTGTGGATCTTGTTAAGTGATTATTAACTCATGTGCTACAGTATTTTCTGAGAAGTGGGAAGCATTTGACTCTAGTTAAGGGCTCCCTGTTCATGACCACAGTACTCAGAGTTCATAGGAAAGTTGATGATTTTCTGTGAATTCAGTGGGTGAATTCAGAATAAATCTGTTTGTGCTGCTGTTATTAATGTGTAAGTTTTTCTACCAAACAGCAATAGAATAAAAATACTGCCATGCCTTGTGCTCAAGGCTTTGGAGTAGCATTAATCTGATTAGGCTTTCTTAAAGAATTCACAAGTGAGTTATAGAAAATTAGAAGGTTAAAATCTCTTTGCACTTTTCTTTGGTGTTTTCTTCCCTTGCCTGTGTCTTATATACTTAAAGGAAGATTATGTTTAATTCCTCTTACTTATAGGGTTTTGCTACATTGTTAATATAGTTAATATATAAGATTACAAATGAGAGACAACTAGATGTGATGTATTTATTGTTAATTCTTAAATAGAATGTAAATAAAAATAAGTGCTTTAAAGAAAATCATTAGTGCCTTAATATATTTTGACAGTTGTTAAAGTTCATAGCTATAGACTTACAATTTTGAAAAATATGTGAATAAACTGTACCAAAAATTTTTGCTATAATTATTTTGTGTAAAAGTATACTGTCAGTGGTTTTTAAGCTTTTGTCATCTTTTTTTTTTTTACTTGGAAGAATATGCATAGTATGATAGGTGTGTCATTGGGACTTCAGTAATTTGGCAAAATTTTTCATTTAAGCATTTAATCACAGATCTTTTAAAATGTAAACTAGAATTAAAGATATAACATTTAACCAAAAATTTGAAATATGGAGTCCGGTGCGAGGTTATCATTGGAAAGAAAGCCAAGATATATTTGCAGAGCTTCAAAACTCGTTTATTGGCTTACAAAGAGAAACAGAAAAAGTTATGATTTTTTTTTTTTTTTTTTTTTTTTTTGTCTTTTTGAGACAGGGTCTCACTATGCAGTTCAGGCTGGCCTTAAGCTCACTTTGTAGCTCAGGCTGGTCTCGAACTCACAACAATCCTCCTGCCTCAGCCTCCCGAGTGCTTGGGATTACAGGCATGCGCCACCATGCCCGGCTAAGTTATGATATTTAAGCTTTGTTTTTAATGTAGCTAAGGGCATTTAATGACTTATTCAAGTGAATGCAGTCAGTGAAGTTCCCTCTAGTGGGCAGTGATGCGTTCACTGGCTATTTTTACGTTCAGTGAACAAAGGAACTGTGGGAAAACAGAACACTAAAAGGTGCTCTGTGGCTGAAAAGTGGAGAAACTACACCTGCAGGTTTCTTGTGTCTGTTTAGGTCTCCAGAGCCCTGCTCCAGGCCTGTGCCTCCTGCAGTCGGTGCTGGCCCCGCCTTTCCCTCTGGGGTCCTCAGTCCTGCTGTGCTGTCTGTCACATGACTGGTTGTGAGTGTGGAGAGAACCCTGGGAGTGCCGAGGCTACCAGTCTTCTCACTCATCCCACAGGACGGGTTGTCCAAAAGGCAGGCACAGTCTGTACTCTCAGATTAAGCCAAATGCTGTCCAGGCCACTGCCTTCCAAAGTGCCTAATTCTTTGAGCCCTGAAAACTGACTTTACATTAATAGACTCACCCTACTGCTGACTTTCCTGGCAGCTCTGTGAGGACACACAGGCACAAATCTGTCCCAGTCTTCCTCTGCAGGAGAAAGCTGAATTGCTAGACACCTCATTGTTAGGCCTCACTGCCTTGGCCTAGAGCATCCATAGGAATCAGCCACTGAGCAAAGGGCAGTGCCCACAAGCTGTATGTGCGTATTTTATGGAAAGGTCCCCACAGGGCAGAGTCTGTGTTGCCTGGGACCTTGTGGAATTGTGCTCTAAAGATGAATGACTTCCCACTCAGAATCTTTGTGAGCCCCTCCCAACACCCCTTCTTGGTTTTCACTGTTAAGAGGAATGTAGGAAGATTCTGCGCTCCAGAACTTACCTCTACCTGTAAACATAAATTCTTCCTAGTATATTACCTAATGGAACTTGGTCCCATTTGGGAAGGATAACATGCAAAGGAGAGTTTGCTGCAGCAGTGCAGTATTAGTTTGATTGCTGAAACATCAGTTTAACTCGATGTAGTTCAGAAAGAAAACCTGGAGGAGCTTGTGGGAAAACAAAAACCATGTAAAAAAGCACAAACTTTTAACTAGAGAAGGTAACTTCTTCAAGCTGCGAGTAGCACATAGCAAAACAAATAGTAAGTGGCAAATGAGTAATGTTTTTCTCAAAAGTTCAGGAACAGGGCTAAGATGTCTATTCGGGTGCTCACATTTACCGTTTGCAATGGAGGTCGAGCAAGTGCCAACAGGGAATAGAGTTGCCTGAGCCTGAATCCCATCTCTGCGCAGCTACCTGACTTGAGACAAGCTGCTTTACTCCTGATCTATACAGTGGAGTAAAGGCAGTCCTAGATTCATGCAGTGGGTGCGAGTCTTACAGGATCATTATATAAAGTGCTTGGAAGAGGGTTTGGGAAATTGCAAGTTCCCAATAATGTGAATACTTATCAATAAACTTTTTATATTAACAGTGAATCATGGAACTTCTGTTGGCAATAATGGTAAACTGAAGGGTTGAACCAAAGCTGCTTCCATGAAAAGTAGCCAGGAGTTCCGAGCTAAACTGTTGGGACTTGTTGGTCCCTCCCTATACGCCTTCCTATACACGGTAGAGAAATAAGTACAGGAATGAGGAAGAGATATGCAAGAGACAAGAGCTGGGTTCCAGTGGACATTCATTTGCCTGATTGCCAAAAAACCCCAGAACAGCAATAGGGGTCTGTATTTATACCTTTGCAAGGTTTGTATCAGTTGAAACAAGGCTGACTAGTGAGTAAGCCAAAATTGACCAGGCAGGATGTTTTTCCTCCAGACTGAAGTAGCCTGGCTGCTGTAGGCACTCTGGACTTCCCTGCCCTCCACATAGGATCAATTTCCAGCCTCAGTAGCTCCCAACATTTAAGTGTTCAGAACTCTTCCGGAAGATTAAAGAAATTAAAAAATTAAGAAAATGTTGAGGTGATTTAGTTTTGCCTGGGATTGTAAGAAATAATAAAGAGATCTCCGGATGCTCTGGTTACTTCCCACTTTGAAAATAGTAATTTATTATCACAGATGCTGAAATTGATACAATTCATCAATATTTTTATATTTTCCCAACTTTATTTAAACTTATTTGCTTATATATGTATTAAACTTGATACAGTTTTATCACCAGAATATATTTGTGTATCTTTTATCACAGCCAAGATTCTAGTTACAGACTGACATTAATTTGATCATTGAAAATTTAACTTGTGATGGGGCCAGTGAGTATATTCAAAACAGTTATAATAGATATACAGCCATATTTTCATAATTCAATGAATAGATTTGTTCTAATAGTGTTGTGGACAGGATGTCTGTATCTTGTACAATGAATAACCACTAAGACAACAATGTGCAATATATTAATTATTGAAACTGTCCTACAAACTGGTTTTGAAATTGTCTCATTGCTATTTGTTTCTCAATAAAATTATTTTTTAAAAGTTTCTAATACTAGGAGAAAAAGATCATACCATGTCTTATAAGTACATTATAAGTCAAAGATATACTATAAATAATAAAGCAAAAATTAAAACTAAAAAAAAGATGCATTTAAAAATAAAAATGAAAATGAAAAGAGGTAGCTCATTGGTCTAAACTGCCTGCTTAGGCAAGCTTAAGCAGCTGTGGGGGACCGGGATTCAATCCTCAGCACCACTTGCTGCCCCAGCCTTGCCCTTAGGGCAGGCTGAGTTGGCCAAAAGAGAAGAAAATTTGACTTGTGTCCCTATGAAATTCATATCTTGAAGTCCAGTGAGATGGTCTCTTTGGGTGAGTCTTGAATAATTAGGGTTAGATGAGGCCAGGAGATGGGGCCCCACCATGGGATTAATGTCCTCACCAGAAACCAGACCTGGCATTTGACGTGTTTAAGCCACATAGTGTTGCTCTTTGTTAGGGCAGCCAGAGATATTTTTTAATTTTTAATATTTATTTATTTTTGACACAGGGTCTTGCTAAGCAGTTCAGACTTGTAGTGATTCTCCTGTGTCACCCTCCCTAGTGCTGGGGTTGCAGCACTAGTTCTGAGGCTGCAGGGCACATCTGGAGCAGACATGGCATGTGGTACAGAAAGGGAACCAGGCCAGCGCTTATGCCACGGAGCTATTTTCCCATTCCTTGAGTGGAGCTGGATGTGTACATCACATATTGGGGTTTATTTTTCAACACTTTCTTCTTGTCCCCTCCCTCCCCACCCCTCAATCCCCCTTTCCTCTGAGGAATGTTCACTTCCCTACTTCTATCATAAACCCTTTATTTTGCTCTTTGTGTTACTCTGGTTTCCCAGATGAGAGGCCCCATGTGATATTTGAGCTTGTGTGTCTGATTTATTCCACTTCCCATTATGGCCTCAAGGTGCATCCACTTTCCTCCAGATGACTCAACTTTATCTGTCTTTGTTGCACTGTAGTACTCTAGTTGGTGTAAACACCACATTTTATTCATTCATCCATCTACTGATGGGCATGTAGGCTGCTTCCAAGATTTAGCTATGATGAATTGTGCTGCTATAAACATGATACACCTGGACCACTCTGATATGATGCTTTTAACTCTTCTAAGGAGATTCTGAGAAGGGAAATGACTGGGTTGGATGGAATTTCTAGGCTTAGCTTTTTTATTTTTATTTTTTATTTATTTATTTATTTATTTTATTTTTTTGTCTTTTTGAGACAGGGTCTCGCTATGCAGTTCAGGCTGGCTTTAAGCTAACTTTGTAGCTCAGGCTGGTCTCGAACTCACAACAATCCTCCTGCCTCAGCCTTAGGCTTAGCTTTTTGAGGAGTCTTCATAATGATTTCCATAGTGGGTGTCCTACTGGTGTATATTCCCACCAGCGCTGTAGAAGGACTCTCTTTTCCTTATAGCGTCTTGAGCATTTGTCATTTGATTTCTTGATGACAGTCATTCATTCTTTCTGGTGTAAGATGGCATCTTCTCTAATGGAGAGTGATATTGAACATTTCTTCATAGATGTATTGGCCATTTTTTTTTTTCAGAACTGGGACTTGAACTCAGGCCCTTGCACTTGCTAGGCAAGTGCTTATTCTACTGAGCTATCTCCCCAGTCTGGCCATTTGTATTATTTCTGTGAAATGTTTCATTTCAGTTGCCCATTTTTTATTGTCTTTTAGTTTAGACCCTAATTTTTTTAGTTCTCTATATATTTTAGATATGAGTCCTCAGAGGAATTGATGGTGAATTTTTCCCCTACTCCGTAGACTGTTTTTTCACTCTGTTGGTTGTTTCTGTTTGTCGTGTACAAGCGTTTTAATTTGCTCTGATCCCATTTGTTGACGTTCAGAGCTATTTCCTGTGCACCTGGAGTTCTGATCAGAAAAACTGCCTATGCTACGCTTCAAGAACTTTACCTAGTTTGTCTTCCAGGATGGTAAGCGTGTCTTCTTTAACCTTTGGCTCTCTGATCCATTTTGATGCTCATGATGAGATCCATGCTCCAGAGTCAATCCTCTGCGTGTGGATGCAGGCTCAAGTTTTATTGGTTTCATTGTCTTTTTTTTTTTTTCAAACACGTTGGTATTTATTTCACAGATACTCTGTTTTCCTGTTTTCAAGACTATTCATTTCTGTTTTCACCTTTATAATTTACTTCCTTCTGCCTCTTTAGTCTATCTGTTCTTCTTTTTCCAGGTCCTTGAGGTAAGACCTAAGGTGGCTGATCTGAGGCCTCTCCCCCTCTGCTGTTCCAAACTTCCCTTTCCATGGTGCTTTAGCTTCATCTGTATTTTGTGTTCATTTTCATTAACTTCTGAAAACTCTCAGGCTTTCCTTTTGAGACTCTTTGATCCATGATTACATAGAAATATATTACTTAATTTCCAGGTATTCAAAGACTTTTCCTGAGATCTTTCTGTTACTGATTTTTGGCTTGATTTCACTGCAGTCAGAGAACTTGGTTTGAATTCTTTTAATTCTGTTGAAGAGTTTTTTTTTTTTTTTAATGTATTGAGTACAGGGCTTATAGGGTCTTACTATGTAGACTGGACTCATAGTGATTCTCCTGGTTTCAGCCTCCCAAGGGCTGGGGTTGCAGGTGTGTACCACCACGCCCAGGCTCAATTGCAGTCTCAGTGTGCCCCATGGGCAGGGCCTACAGGCATTCCAGGATTGAACCCCACTCCAGCCCCTGTGCTCTGCCTAAGCAGGTGCTTTAGTCCACTGAGCTATCTGGCTGGCCCTGAAGGTTTCTTTATAATGGCCCAGGATGTTCAGTCTTGTGAATATTTTAAAAAGGCTTGAGAGATATGTGTGCTTTGAATATTATTGTGATCATGCGTTTGTGTGGTTCATATATGTAATTAACTAGGTCTTGTTTGTTGTAGAAATCTGCCAAATTCTTATGCATTCTATATTAACGTTCTATCAGTTGTTGAGAGGGGAGTTTGATAGCCTCAATTGTAATTATGATTTGTATCTTTAAAATTTCACTCCTGTCTCTCTCTCTCTCTCTCTCTCTCTCTCTCTCTCTCTCTCTCTGTGTGTGTTCTGAGGTTCTGCTATTTAGGGTCTATACCATTTAGGACTGTGATGTCTTCCACCAGGATGAAAATCAGAGTACATTTTCTATTACATTACATGAATGTATTATATTTCATTATGTTTGTTATGGTTTGTGTCTAGTTGTCCCCAGTCATGGGGTGGGGACTTCTAGAGTTTGTGATTAGCTCATGATCCACTGGGATTATGTGTGATCCAAGGCTGGGATTATGGGTTTTAGTACTGCTGGGATTATGGGTGTACTTCCTCCAGCCTGGGGCAGAGAGCCTGAGTGTAATATAACAGACAAAGAGACAGACTTTCTTTAGCTATTGCTCTTTCTTCCATTGTTGTTGTTCCGCTGCCATGAACGGCTGCTCTCTGCCTTGTGTGCCTCTGCCTTGGAGCCAGCTGACTATGGACTGAAACCTCCAGTAACTGTGAGCTAAATAAACCTTTCTGTCCTGCATTTTGGGTGTCGGGTATTTGTCCCAGCAATGAGAGAAGAGTAACTAAGACAATATATGTCATTATGATATATAACACATTAAAAGGAATTTTATTCTGTTATTCCTTTTATCATTATATAATGCCTCAGTAATTTTCTTTGACATCTACTCTATCAGAAGCTAATGTGGCCATTTTCAAAAAGTAATGCTTGTACAATGCTTTTTTAAAATCCTTTTGTTTTCAAACTTCTGATGCTTAAAATTTGAAAAGAATGTCTTCTCAGGCATATACAGTCAAAAAATAATTTTTTTTGTTCCATCTGCCAATCTCTTATCTTTTGATTGATATATTTAAAGTTACGGTAATTATTAATTTGTTAGCTAATTCTGCCATTTTATTCTATGCTTTCTTGGTGTTCCCTTGTTTCTCATTCCTTTGTTTCTGATGTTTTTGGTTCCTGAGTTATTTTAATACTTTTGATTCCAGATGTTAAGATGCATTTTATTATTAATTTATTTTTTGGTGTATTTGGTTTTTACAGGGTTTCACTATGCAGCTCAGACCATAATGATCCTCCTGTTTTCAGCCTCCCCAGCACTAGGGTTACAGGCATGCCCCACTACACCCACACTCTGTGGCTTGCTCAGCACACCCTGGGGGCGGGGCTGGCTGAGTATGTGTTGCAGGGGATTGAACCTCGGTCCCTGCACTTTCCTCAGTTTGCCTAAGCAGGTGCTTTAGCCTGCTGAGCTATCTCGCTGGATGCCTAAGATGCATTTTAAAGTATCTTTTTAAAAATGTCCATTTGCCCAGCAGGTGATGAGGAATAGCAAGGCTGAGGTGCAGCGAGCGCAAGCGCGCAAGCGCAAGCATGGAGGGTCCGCTCCATCCTGCAGCACGAGCCTCCCTGGAGGGAAACAATGATTCAAGCACGCCAAAGCTCAGAAGTGAGGCCTGAGCTTGCTAAAGGCAGGGGTCTTGGGCAGCAGACTCCTGCTTCAGATGGGACCCCAAAGGCGACTGCCTGGAGTGAATGGGCAGGTGGCAAAGCAGCCTCAACCCAGCTTGACTTGGTACGAACTGACTGAGGAAAGCTGGGTCCCTTTTCCAGCCCATGTAGGAATGCCAGGCCAGCCCTCCCGCAGGTCTGCAGGTGCCTTTATTCCCTCCAAAGGTTGAAAGACCCCTTAGATCTCACTCATCTCTAATTACTAAGTTTGTTCCCATTAGTTAATGTAGAGTTGGGGGAAAAAAATGGAAGAACTAGAAAAACCAGGTCTTTCATTAGACTCTCTAGAAGTCAGGGTTTTTTATTGTAAGAAGCTAAGACTAGTGCTAATGCTAGCTTTATAGACTCAGGAAACATTTGAAAGCAATTTAAACGTGAATGGCAGGGAGTAGCAGAAGAAATCGGAGAATGAGTGAATTTGGAAAGTCTTAATAAAATGTATCAGGCGGCTAGAAGAGGATGTTGAGCAAACCTGGGAAAGGGGGGAAAACAGGGGAGCTATTCCTCTGGCTTTCAGATTTCTTATTTACAATAGCAAGATCTGCTGGTCTAGGCTTTACTGCCATGAGCTAATCTGTGGTCCCTGTGCACGTCTGACCATGAACAGACACACACACGCCAGACAATGAAAGAGCGATCAAAGGGTTCCGAATGACATGATTTTTTCCAAACAATTTTTTTAACATTTTATTTTTCCTCAGTTCTCTCCTGCCGCTGTTTTATAGAAAGATAAATAAAATGAGATGTTCAAGAATCCAGTCTTCCTTTGAGAATTTGAATATTGTCATTGTTACAGAATGTACTTTCTTGCTGAATGAATAGCAAATTCTGAAATGAATTTAATGTAACAAATTACATGTTCAGACAGCATGTGGATGGCAGTGCTTTGAGACAGACTGATTGTGTCCTCCAGTCCCTGTTCTGACACCTCATTAACGTGCATCAGTTCGCAGCATGACGCTCCCATTGTGGGAAGTCTGACAATCAGGGTCCAGAGTTTGAGGAGCTTTCCTCTTACTGGGTAACTTCTCCACCTTAAAAAAAAAGAATGCTACAAGCCATTTCCAGTTATTCCATTTTACTAGGAGCTTTTTAATGACATAAAAATTAGGTGCAAACCTTTGTTGGTGCCATTTAAAAATAACTCACAAAATAGAATGTAAAATAAATAAATAGAATAAAAATAATTCACCTCATTTTAGGAAGCATTTAAATTCAGTTATACTGCTAGCCACGGCACTTCAGTTCTTCTCATCTGATGTTTTCTTTCTTCCTGAAAGAGTTCAACCATTTTCTCTGCTTATTAGCTGACAGATACAGGAATGTGCAGGGAGACTGAGGTAGGGCTTGTGGACCGTGCATCTGCTTAGCTTTCTGTTTTCTCCAGGAAGATTTTTTTCCCCTCAGGGCTTCTTCGAGAAACCACATGCAGCCCTTGCTCCTTCCCAGCTGCTTGCCTAGTGCCCTAAAGCCCAGATTTGTGCTGCTAGGGTTACTGCAGAGGCTGAGGCAGCCAGGGGGGTGGAAATTCCCGCCTTGGAGTCTTGGTGACAGTGGCATCCTCTTTGATTACAATAAGCACCTGGCAGGTGGGGACTCAAACATTTCTTGAAACAAGGCTCAATAATCTCAGTAGCTGTGCATATTAATTCCTGTTACCATGAGAGTTATGGCTTGAGTTTTGTCACTGGGAACCTTCTGCCACCATGTGGGACACAGTATGATACCTCAGATGTGGTCTTACTTTCCCAGACTCTGCACAGAAGTGTGCAAAGATGGAAAGGATGGAGTAGCCCATGTTTTACCTGAAAGGGTCTGTGCTCTACAACTCTGGATCTTCGAAGGCCCTCATCTAAAAGATGTTTGTATTCTACCAGAAAAGCAAACCCCAAACACTGTTTTATCTCATATGATTTTTAATGCGATTAATAGAGATTCAAAAGAAGCAAATAATTACAGACAATAGAAAACACTGTGGAGATGGTGTCTGACCTCTGCTCCTTGGGCCACTGCTGGGCTATGTGGAAAAGAAACCTCTGATCATGGAGTCTTCGCTATTATGGAAATCAGAGTACAGCAGTAAACAGGAAACAGCAATAATACATTTGATTTGGTAATAGGAATAATGTCTATGGTAAATCTGTCAGTATTCAAGTCTCTTTGCAGGAAAAACAAGTGAAGTCCTATATCCTTTGGGAAGAACTAGGACAAACACCCACAGATGCAGCCTGCTGTTGGGGATGTGTCCCTCCAAACCCAGGGGACAAAGTTGAGCACATCGATTTCAACCCTTTCACTTTCTTCTTGCTCTACCAAGAAGCTAGATTCTTACATTCTCCAGGAATGATTAGAAATTCCGGGAAACATGAGTATCTGTATTGTCCACCCAAGTTATAAGACAGAACTATTTGTAAAGTGCATTTCAAGGAAAAGTACTCCGGAGTAATTTAAAGTGCAATGCATAAGGTACCTTAGTGCAAAGTTGCTAAGTATGTACATGTATGTGCCAAGTTCAAAGGAAGTGGGATCTATCCCTAAGAGAGAGCGAATATGGGGAAAATATTCTCATACCTTTAATGCTCTGCAGGGATAAGTGTTACTGGGTGTGTGTGGATTGAGATAGGGTATGTATTAACCTCTCTGCAGATGTCTGAAACTGTCATTTTATTTTTTAGAAGTTGAAACTTCAACATTGACATAATCGTGCAATCTCCAATGAGCAATTCCATCTCAAGAGAAGCATTAAGTTTGTAGTAGTGGTTGAGCAATTTCAGCCTGCATATCATGTAAGGCAGGTAGTTGACTGTGAATTAAATGTTTGAGGAAAATTACAAAAAATACAATCACTATGATGCAGCCAAGAGAGATCCCGAGGTAGTAAGGGTAGGACTCCTCTTGCCGGAGCTCTCCTAGGTGGTTGCCCCCCGGGAGGAGGGTTGGGCTCTGTGTGTAAGGAATTGCCTTTGGAGCTGCAGAACTGAGCAGGTCCTGAACATTGCTGAGGGATCCATTGTGTGGCAGGGCGGTGATACTGAGGAGGTGGCACAGCAGGGGGTACAGATCTGTGGAGTTCATGGCTTCTTTTGTGAAATTCTTTCGGAAGGCAGGACCGTGGGCTAAAAATATTGGATGCATTTCTGCTAATGCATTATCATAACCATGGTTGCCTACTGTGAAGAGAAAATGCATGAATATGTTAGCCACCCAGAGGGTGCCGCAGTGGAAATTAATTGTTGTATGGGGAAGTTCTGAACCTCAGTGCAAATTGGATCTTAATTGGATTTTGAAAATAATCTTTTATAATCTCTGCTCTTGTCAACCCCATCATTCAGTAAATGAAGGCCAGAGATCATAAACCTTCCCCCACACAGACCAGCTCTTCCCGAATGAAATAGGAAGGGCAGAGAGCAAAGCTGAATCATGTCAGGGCACATGAGAGTGAATTATTCTGCTCTTGTTTTTGTTTTGTTCAGTTTGGTGGCTGGCAAACTAACATACAGCCAGTACTTACTAGATTGCTATAGTGTCCAGTTTTTGTTTTTTTTTTACTAAAGATAATGGTGCTCTTAATTGTGAAAATAATAAACACAACTACCACTAAAAAGGCAAAAATAATACCTAAAGAAAAAAAAAAGACATCACAAAACTCAGACCTATATGTACAGTCTACCATTGAAAAGCAAAGGTCGGGGACTTGTAGGTAGAATGGAAAAATCATGACTGGGATGAACGACTCTGATGCGGGTCCAGCTTAGCACTGTGAGCTTGAGGCAGGATGCAATAAAGCCTGAAGGGGTATTCTGAGGTCAGGATCGGGTGACACAAAACTGAGGGGTGGAAATTACCCAATAAAAGCTACTTTGTACAAGCATGAGTGTCAGACTGCTGAGGTGATGGCTAGGAAGAGACACCTTATTTCCAAGGTGTCCAGGGGACCACAAGTGAATCAGCTCTAATGTTATGCTTGCTGCCGGGGGTGTGGCATGGGACACAAATACAGAAAAAGAACATCCTAAGTCACTTTCTCTAGAAACTTGGAATCTGCTTAGCAAACCCTTCTGAGGAAGTCTCTCTAAATGCCGTAATTCTTTTGAGTTTACTCCAGTAAAAATAACGATGAGCTTATAACTGGCTCAATAGTAATTACCTGACAGGGTACTATGTTAATGTAACTGCTAATATTGAGAAGTATACCAGTAAACCGCTTGCAATTCACTGAATGATTGATGTCTTTCTGTGAGATGTTGGACCTGGGCTCTTAGTCATGAAGGTAAAGACTCTCACTGTACTTGTTAGAGGATCAGATTTAAAATAAAATCACTATGACCTCCATAGGAACTTTCTGCTTTCTTGGGGACTTGGTTTTACAGTGGTAGCACCTGCGAGTGTGCCTGATCCAGGAGATAGCATCAGGTGATTGAAGTCCCAGGGAAGTGGTTCGCAGACTTCACTGCGTATGAAATGCCTTGTGGGTGTGGAGAATACAGATTGTGGGCCCAACCCTCCTCCTCTCTTAACTCTGCAGGACTGGGTCAGCCTAAGAGGAGGAGGAGGAGTTTCGGACACATTCCCAGGTGATTCAGATACGCTAACCTGGGAGCACACCTTGCTGGTTTGGGGTTTTTTTTGGCTTCATTATCTTGCAGAACCCTGGCTAAGGACTGCAGGAGCCTGTATTTAATTATTTTTTGAGTAAATGAGCAAAACAGAAACAGGAACCCTGTTGAGGTTTGCTTTCAAAAATAAAGGTGACCACACTGTAGTAATTACTTGCCAGTGTGCTGTGTACCCTGTAAATCTAGCTCACAAAACCAAAATTTCTAGAGATCTTGAAATTCATAACTCTACTGTGAATCTCTCTAGAACCACCCCACTGGCATAAGAGCAACCAGCACAGTGCATGAGAAGAACATACCGAGGTGAAAATTACTCTGGAAAGCACATTATTTTTGAAGGTCATAAAACAATTTCCCTGACATTTAAATAGCGGCTTGCAGGGCATTGTCTGCAGGTAAAAACTGTCAGAACTGGAAGTCACACATCTGTACACATCTGCTATTTTGCATCACAGATACACTACAAGTAGCATTGTCATGCACTTACTTTCATTTTAGTTAATAAACACGATAGGACAGGAGCCCAGGACTATCTATAGGGACATTTTTTTTTGTACATGTCTGTTTTCAGTGCTGGGGAGCCAAGCCAGGGCTTCATGCATGCGAGGCAAGTGTAGCACGGAGCTCCATCCCAGCTCCCATACATTTCTTACATACACATCAAGGACCACTACCTACAAGCAAACATTTCTAGAGATAAGTATAGACACGCACGGTTCCTTCAACATTGGAGTAGTGGAGGCCAGAACATCAGCAGGTAAACTGCTGTATTATCCATAGCCTCCATGTTAGCAAAAACCGATGCAGAATGGGAAGGAATACAATAACATACTCACACAGAAATTCATCTGACTTATTCTGTAAAATATACCACCCTTCGTCGGCCACCGCCACAACCGGCTGGATCCGCTTGTTGTACTTGTAATGCCATCTCTCAGGAATCTCCTCTTTTTTGTAAACAGTGAGGTTAGGGTGAGCATCAGCCAGTGCTTCATAGACTTCATCGAGTTTACCTAAAGAGAGGGTAGAGAGGCGCTTGGAACAAGACCTTCCTTGCTGCACCCAGCAGACTGCAGCCTTGACTTCCCTGGAGGGAAGGGAGCGGACCTGGGAAAACTCTGCACCTGGGAGTGAAGAATCCTACAGGGAAATGAAACAATTGCTCCAGTCCTGAGTAGATTCATCTGGCAGAATTAAGAGGGGACTATCTGTAGAACCAGAAGGCTCTAGTCTCTAAAGCTTTCAATATACACAAGCACACACCCCAGTATTGGTGATATTAAGTGAAATGTCTAGAATATTGCAACTCAGTTGTAAAGGAAGAGGTAGGATCCGATCTTTGTGCCCCAGGCCAGGGACAGAATGTCCAGATGAGAGGACTCTGGAGAAGAGGGGCCTAGGGGGGGGAAGTGGTTGTGAACCAGCCAGGGCTCATGCCTGTGATGTGCAGAGGCTTCTGGGTCTATAGGCTCCACCCCAGGCATGGGCTTCAGTCTGTTTTTCAGCTGCATCCTTGAGGCTTGGCCCCTGCTCCTGCACCCCAGGAAGGGAACACCATTGCCTTGAGCAAGGGCAGCTCAGGGGCCAAGGTGACTCTTAAGTACTCACAAGCTGTGCTACCTGCGTGTGGATGCACCTTCCAACCTTGACAGCCATGGCTTAAGATTCTCTTCCTGGCTTGGGTGTACAGGATCCTCATTTGTGAGGAACTCCAGCTTTTCAAAATCTGTGCTCTCCTTTCATACCTAAGACCAGCTCTATGAGGGGATATGATGTAGGTCAGGGAGCTGGGCCTGAGTCATATTCTGCCCCTGATTTTGTGACCTTGGGGTGTTAAACCTTTACCTGTCCTTAACATGGAGCTACTTGCAGAGGTTACTATTTTTTTCTACTAATAAATAAGGAAAATTCACATTGACAAAAGCTCTTTCTTACACTACACTGCTTCCCTATTAAGCAGATCCTCATCAAGGGTCTGTAGAAGACTAGAGGGGCCTCATGAAATCATTGACTTGTACCCAAACTGTATGTATCCATCCATCTTGGTTTTTCTCAGAAAGCGAGGTTGCAGCTCTTATCATAATCTATGATTCCAGAATAGTTAATAACTGTTGCCATAAAATATAGACTGCATAAATATTACTGTTCTAGGAAAAACTAGATCCTGAGATTTTGCTTCCTTGGAGCCTAAGGATGGATCCTAGAGCACTACCATGACACGGGCAGCCATACTCTAAAGACACAGACACGGACAGTGCCTGCTCACACACCTGGGGCCAGATGGATCTCAACTCGGCTCTGAGCCAGGTCACACTCACCTTCTTTAGGTAAGATGGCAGCGACTGGAGACTGGTCAATCAGGGTGTAGTGGTCTCTATCCAGATACTGATCAAGCTCTATCACCCTTTCCTTAGAACACTGGGTCATTCCGTGGTCACTTGTGACAATTAGGTTGACCACATTCCACAGCTTTGCTTTCTTTAGCATCTGTATGAGATATCCTAGCTTGTGGTCAATATCTGAAATGACAGGCCCCATGAGCGGGTTATCGGGTCCCAGCTGGTGGCCCGTGTCATCAGGTTCTTCCCAGTAGAGAAGACCAAGATTTATGGGCTCTTCTGATGTGAACCATTCTATGATTTTGGCAACTCTTTCTTCAAATGAAATAGACTCGTTGTAAGGCATGTAGTGGGTTGGAAAATGCTCATGAATCTTTACGTCAGCCCCAGGCCACATGGCTGAGCCACTGGCATGTCCGGCCTTCTGATTGGTGATCCATATGGGTGTGGCTTCTTCCCAAAACTCAGAATCATAAACATTCATGTGGTCCAGGGAGAAAGATTTGTTCAGAATAGGATCAAACATGTCATTTGCAACAATCCCATGATTCTCTGCGAAGAGGCCAGTGACCATGGTATAGTGGTTGGGGTAGGTCTTTGTAATAAAAACATTAGTAACCTGCTTCACATGAACACCATGCTTCATGAGCTCATGAAAATGGGGAGTTGGAACTTTATATAAGTAATCCCAGCGGAATCCATCAAAGGAAACTAGTAGAACCTTTTGCTGGTCTGGTCGGAGAGAGAATGTAGTTGAAAGAGTTAGGATAGCAATTGTGAAAGACATGGAGAGAAGCTTGGAAATCATTTTCAAAGTACTTGATCAGCTCAGTGTAAAATAATCTGTAGAATAAACATAAAAGAAGTTAATGATAATACTTTTATTTTGTATACTTTACTCCACACCTAGAATGTTAGTGCTTGCCTTCCCAGTTACATCCTAATTTGAAGTCTGGAAGAATTATACGGCAGGATTCAGTGCCAAAGAAGAGCCCTGGGCCTATGAGGATAAGAAAAATAAGTTTAGTTGCATCTAAAAACATTTTTACTCTAAAAGTTACTCAAAAAGAATTCTCAAAAAAATTATTTCAGTGAGCTCCCAGCAGCATTTAAAAATGCGATATAATCTACAGACAAGGGTTCAGATTACATAGTGTTTCAAATTTACAAATAACATTTCAACTGTTGACCAGGCATTTTTACACAATCACGTGAACCTATTTATCATTATGGCTTGAAAGACTACAGGAATGTAGCAACAAAAAGCATAATCAGCAAAACCAATAATAGTCCTCAAAAAATACACACACACACACACACACACACACTTTGATTTTCAAAGTCACTGTGTTTGTTTGGTAACAGGGAAAATAGATGAAACTGATAAAATAATGTGTGTGACTTTCGGGTATGGTTGTGAGATGTAATCTGCATTCATTTTTAACCACAGCCTTCTGCAACTAAACAGACTCCAAGCATAGACAGAAACATAATTCTGAAATGCATGTTAAGGTTCTTCATGTTACAAATTTATCAGCAGCTCATCTTATCAGCAGTGTGTGCAGAAAAACCAGTTCCCAGCATGAAATTTCTTGGGATGTACATTGTTTTTAACCCACATGTGCTCTAGAAAGTGTTTATTCAATTCCAAAAGGCTAGCAAAGAAGCGGAATGGATAAGCAAATCATATGCCAGTTCCCACCAGGCTGTTTCAAGCTAGGCTATCTTGTTTTCCCCATTTTCCATCCATCTTTTTGGAAGGCATTTTTTTTTTTTTTTAGGAAGATATTTTTAAGCATGCTAAAATTCAGATCAGATCGAGTCATCCCTTGTGCAGAGATCTTTTGAATTCAGCTTTTGACCCTGTTCTAACGAGACACGTCGAAGACTGTAAACATTATCTACTTATTTGTGGTGCTGGGTGTTAAGGTGTGGACAAAGAACCTGGAACTTGGAGCCAGTCCTCTGTCACTGAGCTGTGCCCCTAGCCCCAGTTAAGGCGGCTTGGAGCCTCAGACACACAGCCTGCAGAAGACCTATCTGCTTGCCACCTCCCTGTACAAACTGTGTAAGCTACACGAACCAGGGCAATCCTTCTCTTCCTTTTTAAAATCAAAATCTCCTTAGCTAGATGTCATGTAAGCTGAAATTGTTTTACAGAGTAGTCTCAAGACAATGGCTGAAAATGTAAATTTAAGTATTTCTTCCCAGGCAATACAGTTTTTTTCCGATTCAGGAAGCAGCTGAATTGTAATTGGGAAACTGCAGGTCTACCTGCTCACGTCTTTGACCTGAGGTGAGGGTTTCTTCTCTACCTTCGGCCCAGCTTTCTCTCCAGCTTCCTACAGAAAGGGAAGACTGCCAGTAGGACCTACATAACGTAAGGCTAAGGCTAAGGCTAACACAGTAACTAGGTGAACCCCTGCTTTCGGCCAATTCGTCCGGTAACCATGGTAAAGGGGAGACAACCGGGCAAACCAAAGCCTGAAAGGAGAGGGGTCTGGCGGGAGGAGGGTTAGGAGGGACAGGAGCCACCGTGGTGCTGGGGGGACAACAGGTAGGGGAGGGCGCGGAGGCAGCAGATTCCTCTTCTTTCCTCTGGTACCTATGTCGCAGAGGCCAGGCCTGGCCTGGTGCGGACCCAGGCTGTGATCTGGGCCCTCGGCGTGGCCTCCTGCGGGTGACCCGGTCTTGGGGCGGCCCGGACCGAGCCGGTGGGGGCGGGGATGGGCTCCTCCCTGCAGGGCCGCAGACTCAGGTACTATCCGGCTCCCACCGCCCAGGCCCGGCCACCGCGGGTGGGTTCGGGGCGCCTCCCCCCTACCTGCCTCGGTGGGCTCGCGGCTTCAGCGAGGTCCAGGCCCCAGCGCCGCCGTCGCTGTCTCGGAGGCGCTGCACCTGCGCAGCCTCGCGGGCACCTGACCGTGTCCCCAGCGCGCTCTCCCATTGGCTGAGCTCAATGGCCACCGCTGGAGTCGCTGCCGCCTGTCGTCAGCTGGGGGCGGGCCTGGAAGGGGACAAGACTTGAGGATGGGGTACCCGGGCGCGAGGGTGGGGGAACTTGGCCCCAGACGGTGTGCGACCCGACAGCTGGCGGGGGTCGCCACTTCTGCAGGGTTTGCCCTCCAGATGCATGCGATGTCCTCCTTGTGCTTGTCAGGCACTGATCTGCCTTTTGCGTGATAATACATCATCAGCTTCACTCCGGGGACATCCAGGCACCCAGGGTGTAAGGGGCCGCTGAACTTCCCTTTAATTCTTTTCTTCCCGATGTAGTCTGCTTTTCCTCCAACAGCTCTGTGCTAATCTACTCAGCTCCGCCCACACCCAGGGCCCTGACCTGGCCTCTGCAATTTGTGTCTATGAGACAGCATCCCCTGCAACGGAGCCAGGCCTGCAGGGGGGCCTCGTTTTGCACCCGGGAGACAGTGGATGTGGACTCTGATGCCAGCCTGGATTCCAAACGCTGCGCCGCCCTTGAAATAAAGGCTGTGCACCCAGGCTCGGCTCCACTTTAGGAAGCCTTCGCTGCTTCTGGTTTGTTAGGAGCCTCATTTCTTTTATTCTCCGGACTGGAGTGAATTTATTTTTTCAATTTCTTTGTGATCGGTGGCATTTCTGAGGCCTGTGGGGACGTGGGCAGATGCATAATTGACCAGCTTGACCCCACCTGTATTTACCAGAATTTTGAGCAGTGACGTCGAGCTACTTGCAATGGATCTTTCATCTGTCCAGTTCTCAGTCATTATGCTAGGCTGGCAAGATCGAATCCGTCTGTAACAGGGGCAGCGAAACCAGCATGGTGACAGTTTAAGTCTCAATAGCTAGCTACCTGGAGAAAGCAAAAGCCAGTCCCACAGTGGCTTTGGGTCTTATCTGGTGTGCTATGCTGTAAAGCACACAAATAACAGCTGAGCTGCTGGTTATTAATTAAATGAGGCAAACATTAATTAAACAGGGGTGGCCAGAGCCTTTTATTTTTCAGCCTCAGAGGAAGGACAGGCCCAAGCATCCTCAGCCATCACTGCCTGCATGCTGGACTGCATTGTTCCAGGGACTCTGTGTCATGGCCTTTGCTTTGTATAGTTTGGGTTTGCGGTTCTCAGCATGTGTGGTTGTGCATGTGTGGTTGTGTGGGGGAGGGTAAGAAAGCCTGGGTTCCATCACAGTGGTTTAGCCAGACCCAAAGACTGAAGTGGTGTAGATTGTTCCAAGCTCCCAAAGTGCCGTCCTTTGAAATTGCTCCAACTTGGGAGGTGCTCCAATCTTGTAGGTGCTTATCTCTCCCAATCATCCCAGCTCTGTGTTCTCTCCAAACACCCCCAAACACTTAGGCTTAGCAGAGTGGAACCGACCTGTCTTTCACATGGGTCATTGACTCTTGCAGGACCGTGTGGGGGCCCTGGGGCTTGCTCTGCAAGCTGTTGCAGAGTCAAGATTGTGTTCTCAACCATCCCTGAGACTTGGGTCGCACAGTGCGGTCATGAACCACAGTTTGCAGAGCAGAAATTGCTCCTACTGGCCTGGGCTAGTGTCAGCCACCCCCTGTATTGCAGCTTTGCAAGTCCTGCTGATCTACCCATGGGCTTGAAATACAATTCCTGCCACTTCTGGGGGGAAATCTGGTTTTAATGGTGTAATTAAATGTCTGATTGTTCATGTCCACTGTGATGGAAGCCATCTGTGCCTGGTCTGTGGCTTCAATTCCCGTCCAATTGTGATAACTCTCAGCAAGTTACAGCAACACAAGCCACAAACTGTCACTGACTGAGCTGAGCTTACTCATTGTAAACAAGAGATCATCATTAGTTTGTGCTCAGCAGACTCAAACCAACAAGTAAAATGTGAATTACAGATAATTTGCATCCTTGGCCCAAGAATTCCTAACGATACTAGTAGCGTAAGTTCCTAATGATATATTTGTACTTAATTTTACACAATTATTAGTAAATCTTGTTTGAGGAAAAGGAGGCTACACCAATAAAAGAAAATTAATTAAAGGACAATCCAGGGTCCCATCACATCCTGGGTGTTGGCTGTACTTTGTCTTGGTTACTTTTTATTTGTTGCTGGGACAAAATATCTGACACCCAAATTTGAAGAAGGAAAGGTGTTTTTTTTTTATTTTATTTTATTATTATGTTTTAAAATTTGCATTTTTATTTAAAAACACAAATGCAAATATTTCTGTATTTTCTGCAAACTCTGTAAAATATGAGGAAGGAAAATATCATACAATCAGAATGTGGGGCACTTGAGACACAGAGAATTTGGGACTCTCCCCATAGTCACAGTAATTGCTAATATTTGTTAGGCAGTCAGATGCCTTTCATGTCACACGGTTTTCTGTTAAGGTAGAATTTCAGGTTCTTCTGTTCCTCACCTATCACAGGTCATTTTGCATATCCAGATGGCAGGTTTCTCTGAATCCCCTGTGAGCACCTGCATGTTGTTCCCAACACACCTGGCCTGAAGTCAAGAAGCTCTCCTGTCAACCAGACAGGGGCTTGATGGGATCCCACAGACAAGAGTGACTTTTTCTTTTCTCTTCCTCCAGCCTCTTCCTTCAGGCTGGTGACTCTGTGTGCAGTCTCCCCATCCATGTGGATTCTGATGTTCGGCACCAGCCGGAAAGGGTTGGCCTGCAGACTTCCGGGGCTGGTCTTGCCCTTCCTGCTGTCCTGTGAGGTCAGCGCTCCAGGCCTGCAGAAGGAGCCCCCTCTCCTGGAGCTCTGGCCTGAGCGTACGCCATCCAGGAGATGCACCAGTAGCAGGTTGGCTGGCAGTGCCTCGATGCTGCAAAACACCAGGGTCCTGCATTCGGGGCACCTCAGCTCCTCGTGGGCCTTGAAAATCCTCTGAAGACATGGCTTGCAGAAGGTGTGCTGGCAAGGCAGGACTTTGGCTGTGACATCAAGCTTTTTGAAGCACACAGGGCACTCCAGAAAGATCATCCATTTTATTTTAAAGCTCTAGTCCAGACCTAGAGGACTGGACTCCACATTGTAGAGGCACTGAGCCAAGGAGCAGAGCCAGCCCCTGGAGAGAACCCTTGTGCCTGTAACCCCTGCAAGCTCAGCTCAGCTCCGCCGGTGGTCGGCTCAGCGGGGCGTGCTCCTCCAGCTGGCTCCCTAAGGAAAGGTTATTTAGCTCATGGTTTGTGGATGTTCCAGTCTATTCTCAGCTGGCTCCCAGGCAGAATGGCACAGGGCAGAGGGCAGTGGCAGTTCATGGTAGTAGAAAACAGTGAAGAGCAAAGGGAAGGGGAGCAGGCTGTGGCTTCTAGCCAGCCCCTGTCCCCTCCTTATAGGCTAATCAAGCCACCCCGGGCTGGGGGTGTAGGACTCACATGGTGTCCACACCCTCCTCTTGCTCAGGATCCTCAAAGGATGAGGGTGCTCACAACTAAGAATCCTGGCTCTCTGCCAAGTCGCTTAATCAAACTTCTAAACTTCTCAAGTTGACACAATGTATCAACCAGTGCAATCTGCCCCTTGTCAACTTGGCAACCAGACATTTCCTTAAACCAGTTTCCAGGTATATAGGCATGCTTATTCACATTTTATAACTTGAACATTGTATTACATTAGAACTATGCCATTTTGCTCCTGGGCACCTCCCCCAAAAGACACACCCCTTTATGCAAAAGGCTTTTTAGTCCATCTCTAAGAGCTGTCAAAGTCTTAACAGTTTCAGCATTGCTGGAAAGTCCAAGTCTCAAGTCTCTTCTAAGATCTAATGTAAACTCTTAGCTGTGAACCCCTGTATAAAATAAAAGTTAAACACTTCCAACATTTAATGGCACAAGAAAAAATTGCCATTCTAAAAAGTGCAAGCAGCAGGATGCGAAACATTGGGACCAAAGCAAGTCCAAAATCCAGAAGGACAAACATTAAGCCCTGTAGCTCTCTGTGGGACATCTGAAGCAATCTGTAATGAGCTGTGAGATCCAAAGCCTTACATGGCTCTACCCTATGACACTTCTGCTGGTAGCTCCCATGGCTTTTCTCTGGGGCTGGCTTTTTACTCATAGCTTTATATATTGCCCCCTCACTTTGTCTGGCCTCCCAGGCCCTCTGAAATCTAGGTGGAAGCCTTCTCAAACTCAGAACTCTTGCATTCTGAATATGCCTAAAAGCAATGCTGCTTGGATGATGCTAAGGTCAGCTGCCAGCTGGAGCAGTAGCCAGGCTTTCTTCTCTCTTGGCTGTAGGGGTCAAGTGTTTGGATCACTGAGCACTCTGAACCTGATTCTGAGGAACAAATTCTATGCCACTGCCATTCTGGAACCTGGTGTGGCCACTGCCTCCATTCTAGAACACTGGGTTATTCAACTTTCTCTTCAAAGCAAAGTCCCTTACCCTTGGGGTTCCAGGCTGTGAAGGGTGAGAACCTGCCACCTCTTGTGATGCTCTCAGGACATTCTATTTGGTCTCTACTGAGCAAGAGAGATCTCAGTGCTATCTTTGCAGCCCATAGCCTTCCTGGCTCTTCCTTTCTGGCCAAATTCACAACATTTTAAAAATCCCACTTGGCCCTTTGCTCTTGATTCTGTATAAAAATCTGACTAACACCTTCCAATAGTAACTATGCCACTGCCTCAACATTTGACTGCCTTGAAATTTTCTTTGGCAGATTAACTAGTCCACTGCACTTAAATTCAGTCTCAGACAAAGTCTTTGGCATGAGAAAAATGCAGAAAACTTCCTGCAAAGCCATAATACAAATCATCTGGAGTCCAACAACCAATACAGTCCTTTCCCAGAAAAAACCTTCCCAGTCGGGTATTTACAGGCTGGCTTTCTATCAGCATTCTGGTCTGAGTTTCAACTAGAATCTCCCATACAGGACAGCTGAAGGCATTCTGGCTCTTCACTAGAAGGGGACATCTCCAAACCTTTCTTATCTCTTCCCATAAGCTATTCCTGAAAGCCCTTGAATAACATGGTCAGATAGTCACAGCAACAACCCCACTCCTGGCACCAAATTTTGCCTGTTACTTTTTATTTATTGCTGGGACAAAATGCCTGACACTCAAATTTAAGGAAAGAAAGGTTTATTGGCTCACAGTTTGTGGAGGTTTTAATCTATACCCAGCTGGCTCCCAGGCAGAGTGGGACATGGCAGAGAGCAGAAGTTTATGGAAGCAGAAAACAGTGAAGAGCAAAGGGAAGGGCAAGCAGACGTGGCTTCTAGCCAGCCTCTGTCCCCCCACCTTATATTATAGATAAGCTAACCTGGGGCTGAGGGTGTAAAACTCACACAATGTCCATGCCCTTCTCTTGCACAGTATGAGGATGTTCACAACTAAGGATCCTGGCTCTCCACTGAGAACTTAATTAAACTTCTAAACTTTTCAAGTTGATACAATGTGTCCATCACATGCTGGATGCTGGATATCTTCCAAGCTGTAAGGAAATAGCTGGGCCTCTCCCTCTCAGCTTGAGCTGACTCCTGGGACTCCTTCACTCATGGCAGTAAATCCATTGTCACATGGTATCTTACTTGGTCTATGCATTGGTTTCCATCTGGACTTCTCTGGAAAACACCTACCTTTAGAGGGAAGACTCACTTTAATTACATGTGCAAAGAGCATGGTTCTAAGGCTCCAGGTGAAAGTAAATTTTGAAAATACGATTCCACCATATGTACACAACTAGTAGGAAGTTTAATTCTATGGCCTAGCTTAGATCAAGAGTTCAGAAATGTTAAAATAGCTCAACCCAAGTAAAATGAGTACACCTAGCACTGACAAGGGTTAAAAGCAACCAGAGTCATTATACATTGCTAGTGGGATGGTGTAGCCTCTATGGAAAAATGTAAAAGTTTCTCCTAAAGTTAAATACACACTCATCATACAACCCGGGAATCCCATTGCTAGGTATTTATCTAAGAAAAAAAAGGAAATATCAGCTGAAAAACAAATAAGCAAATATTTTATTTTTCTGGTTCTGCAAAAATAAAATAAGCAAATATTTACAGTAGTTTTCTTCATAATCATCAAAAGGTACAAATAGCCCAAATGTCCTTCAACTAATGAACTGATAAATAAATTGTGGTATATCTAGGAATGGAATACTACAGAGTAACAAGAAAGGAAGCATTGAACCCTGTAACAACGTGGGTGAGACTGAGAAGGATTTTGCTGCGTGCAAGAAGCCAGACACATAACTTACCAATGTGAGATCCCATGTATATGGGATCCTAGAAAAGGCGAAGTGACAGAAATAGAAATCAGATTGGTGGCTGCCAGGAGCTGGAAACTTCCTTGGCTTACAGCAGTGGGTAAGTGACCAGAGTGTCAGATATGCTAAAGTACATAGGAAGGGTTTCTTGTGTGGAAATTAGACCTCAGTACATTACAGTTGCAAAAACTAAAACCCACTTTGTGGCCACTCCAAGCCCTTGGAGTTCCTGAGTCAGACCTGACAGAGTTGGGCCTGGCAGATGGCATTTGGTGTCTCCATGCAGCCTGCAAGGCATGGGATCCTAAGGGTGGCAACTCCCCAAGGGCCCAGCTCTCCCGATTTCTGGGTTCTGTCTTGTGAAGTGACTCTGAAAACAATGCAGCGAACCCCCACTTCATTCCCAGGCTAGGACTAACTACTCATCCTTTGCTGAATAACTGTGTCAATGCAGGACATAGCAGTGCACACAGACGCGACATGCCCTTAGTGGGTGGACCAAGGCTGGTTCTGTAAGACGCCTTCTCAGAAGGTGCCAGGTAGGAAACTACATGTGCACTTGTGGTCTAGGGGTAAAAACATGAAGTCACAACAGGATCCTCTGTTCGCCACCTGTGGCACATCCTGCCCCTTAGATGCCTGAGCTTGGTGACTTCACTTTCACTTTGGAAATTTGGCTTCCTTGGGGATATTGTGACTCTGCTGATTTACTGTCAGAGTGGCATGGGGGGAAATTTTTTCCTGCTCCTGAGTCAAAAATCACTTCCGCTCCAGGCATTGGCATTTGGGATGTACACATCCTTTGCAAGCATCTGCAGGCTTAGAGGTGTGCTGAGTCCTTGGATTAGCACTGAACTCAGTGCAGGCACAGAGCAAGCAGTGACTGCGTTCTGCCGCTGAGGTGGCTTTCTGGGTAGGGAGAAGCCAGAGCTGTCATGAAGGAAACTCTCTGTCCTTCCTCAGTGGCTGCAATTTCATAACTGGAGATTAATCTCCTATCCTGAAAGCTTTTGTTCTCTGGGGTGACACCAACCCTCTTCTGGTAGTCATTTGCGCACATGTGGTTAAGTCTGTCTGATGTGTTCTGGCGAGCAAAGCCTTCTGAGGAGAATGCAGGGAGGAAGGCAGACAGGCGCTGTTTTCTCTGTGCGTATGTGGTACTAGGGATGGAACCCAGCACCTTCACACTGGGCTTGGACTCGGCAGTGGTCCTGCCTCGGCTTCTCAGAGCTCTGGGATTACAGGCATCATGTGCCAGCTTGCTCAGCTTCATGCGTTGTCCTTTGAAGGTGTGGAAACAAAAGGAGCAACTTTGGAGAAAATGGAAAACGCACAAGCTAGCGCAGAGGCTAACCTGGGCGGCGTGGAGGTCGCTCCCCAGGCGCCTAAGCTGGTTCCTTTCGCACCCAGAAGCCCTTGGCTTATGGGCTGCTCCAGCTCAGCCCTTGATAACACTTCAGATAGCTTTGGTGCTCAATAAGGCACAAGAAATATAAAATCCTTGACAGCGTCATCATTTTGAAGCCACTTTCTTCCCTGAAAACCCTAAAACCTCAGCTCCCAACTTGGAGTCAGTCCATTCTCAGGCAGGGGGGACAGCTGGAGGTTTTCTGGGGAGGGCTGGCCACAGGACCAGGGCTGAGGAGATCACTTTTGCATCACCAGTGGTGCCAAGCAGCCCTGGTACTCCAGCACCTTGAACCTTCATAATATCCTTCTGTAGGGAGTCCTGCTGTGGTACTGTTCCCTCCGCAGGTGCCCGTGGATGCATCCCTATGTCCCGCCATCATCCAGAATGGTAGCTGACATTGGACTGCACCCTTGGACAGGCACGGGGAACAAACTCAGGCTGACAGCCAGGTTCTGCCACTGAGTCCCCAAGAAGTAACCTGCCTCAAGTGTTGAGCCCCTCTACAGAGAGGACCAGGCAGAGGCCAAACCAAATCAAGCTCACACTTTCATTTTCCAGTGGCCTGTCACTGTGGACTCGGGTCACCTACGGAATGAATCCAGGATTTCTAGAGAAGAGAGACACAGCCTATTCAACATTCATCATGGGAACCAAATCATCTGACTGTGGGTCATGGGGGCTGAGAGGTCTGTGCCAATCTGCAGGCCAGAGAATAGCAAGGGTGGAGATGGAGCTTAGTTCAAGTCCCCAGGCCGTAGTACAAGGGGATCCAGTTGTGGAACTCCTTGTCCTGGGCTAACAGCCTGACAGATGGCCTGGGACAGGGTGGGCAACTGGTGTAAGTTCTAGAGTTGAAAGGCTCCAGTAACAAAAGACTTGGTGTCCACAGGCCATAGAGGATGATGTCCTAGCTCCAGGGGTCAGAAAGCAAAACCTCACTTCCTCTGTGTTTTCGTTTGGGTCCTCACCAGCTTGGATGCTACCTGTTCACATTGGGGTGGACTGATCAAAATGCTAACCTCTCTCAGAAACCCCCTCACAGACACCTAGAAAGATTCCTTCATGAGCTATTGGAAGACCCCCCCCCTAGTCTGTCAGTTGATACCTCAACATGGTCTGGCAAGTCTTCTCTGACTCTGACTTCATGTGATGAATGGTCCCTTCCCTCTTTCTGTTGCCATGTCCTTTGAAAAGAACAATTTTTCCAGCTCCCGTGATTAAGGGCACGTCATGGCATTTAATTTCCACTACAGATTATTAGATAGAACATCTAGTGCTGTGGGTTTTTTTTAATTAATTTTTTTACTTGTTTAATACTAAATATTTATGTCTTCAGCTTGGAAAATAATTTCTTTATAATTAAGTAAACCACAGCTGAAACCCCATGTCAGCTAGGGGTTTTTCCAGGAGAAGTCACAAGATAACTGCATCTTAAGGGCTTCCCTATGTTGAAGCTGAGGGATGGAACAAAACAAAGCCATCTTTTTTGTTCCAAACCATGGAGGTGATGTGCAGAAAGATATCCATATACTCTATCCAGGGAAAGAGGGTGAGTAAAAAAACCGCTGGTCTAGAAGACAATGCAGAAATACTTGCCGATCCTGAGTTTAGAATTGTTTTGAGCACCTAAAGGTCAAGAAAATCTTCTCGTATGATAAGGATCCTCCTGTCATCAGTCTTCTCCGCTCACCTCACAAGACCCAGCAGAGGTAAGTACCTTCCTGGGGGCCTATGTGCTCCTGATCCTGAGGCCACATAGCCAAAGAGACCCTCACTCTACCATCTCATTCCACCTCACTTCCTAGTGCTGTGTTTATAGCCCAGAGCTGGGGGTAGATATTTTTGTGTAATGCTAGATGAATCCTCTGGTCTTCTAACTTATGGCAAAGAGACCAAATCAGAGCTCTGGTTATCCTCAAATGATGGATCCACCACTCTCTTCCTCTACACAGAAATGGGCAGGAAAAGAAAGCAGGCAGCGCTAACCTCATCTTGGGACTTTCCATTTATCAGGGGATAATTTCCTGAGCACTGTGTGTTAACATTCACTGTCTGCGAATCTGTTGTCATAGGTGAGAGGGGAGCAACCAGGGCCTGGAAGAAGGCAGTGGTGAAGTGCCCACACATGAGAACAGAACAGATCTCCATGATTCAGCCCCCCACCTTGCCCTCATCCTGGATATTACCTGACAGGCAGTAAGTGGAGAAGCCTGCAAAGTGAAGGCTGGGACTCGTATTGTGACACTGAATGTGACATTGCTCTATTTCCCTGTATCTCTGACTCTAGGACAGGTTGCAAAAAACATCTGTTCAGAAGAGAAATGCAAATATAGTCTAGATTCACTAATGTAATCCCCAAGAGGGCCCAGATGTGGCCACTAACATGAGTCCACTCCCCTTCGTCCACACCATCAGTGCCTGGGGAGATGTATTTGTTATAGGACTTAGCAGGATCTCACTCCAGGCAGGTATCCGTTGATTAATAATGACAAAGTCTGTAGCAGACACTTCAGCAGTTTTCATTTATTTGATTCTGAGATGGGCTCAGTGAGGTGGGTACAATTATTATTGCCCATTTTATGCGGATAAAAAGTGGCCCAAGGATATTAAACATCTTGCTATTACACACAGCTAGGTTATGTCAGTTGGAATTTGAATGTAGTAACTTTGGCTGTAAAGTATACATTTCTAAACTCATGCTTGTCTACAATATAGCCCATGGCCCATTTTAAAGTAGTTCATTAGCATATATTTTCAAGCTGCCACTATGATGTATCCTTTACTTCTATTTACAGCTGAACATTTTTTTTTTCTTTCTTGAAAGGACTAGTTCTCAATTTAGCAATAACACGGGGATAAATTAGTGGATCTTATAGTCCCTTTGATATGTATATTTGGATTTATCATGTATAATAAGCAACCAAAATACCAAAAAGCAAGATTCATAGTATACATTCTCTGTGACCAAGCCCTGCAGACTAGTGAGAGAAAACCAGAATGACACAACACAATAAAAGTAACCACAGTCCTTTTCATAAAACTTTTTTCTTGGGAAAGCGGCAGCTGCAGATGAAATAATCTAGAGGAGAAATCTAGAGCACTTCCTATTCACTCAGTTGGGCTTCCTGAGCCAAACTCAGGAGTTGGCTTGCTCTCGCCTCGCCTGGTCATTGGCTGTCCTCTGAGCTCCCAGAGTGCTATCACAGTTGGCAGATGAGCCAGGTGGCTGAGACTGGGCCTGAGGAATCATGCTGGAGAGCTGCTCTATGGAACTTTCTAGATGCATATATGACTTCGTGAACGGGGAGCCAGGAGTGTGAAAGACCCAGAGCTAGGTTACCTCGCTGGAGTTCAAACTCCGCTGTCTCTGGAGCCCAAGGACTTCGCCCCCTTCTTGGCACACAGGATGTGTTCAGTGTGGCAGACTCACTGCCGCTTAGTGTTTGGGGATGTAACTGTCATCGAGTGAAGCCAGGCTTCTGTATAAATGCTTCGCACATCTGGCAGCCAGCTCCTCGCAGCGGTTTCCTGCTAGCTAGTTTTACTTTTTAGTGGAAACAGTTGGAATGTTTCCAGGATGTGGGATTGACATGTCTCCTGGAATGGATTTAGACAAGAACAGCCTCGGTGCGCATTCTGACAGCAAGGCTGAGCCATCCTGTATGGGGTCCGTGTGGGCAGGCAGCGACAGCAGAGATGAACAGGCCTGCTGTGGAGAGCTTCTGGGTAGCCAGCCCTGGCAAAGGAAGTTCTTTTTATAAAATCACAAGGATGCATATTTACTATGACTTTTAGTTTTTGTTTTCATTATAAAAAAGAAGCTAGGTTTCATGAACAGATTACCAGACCAGGAAGAAGAGATGCTATGGAATAGGAGGTGGGATAATGCTTTTTCTAGAGTCAAATAAGAAATATTTTATTTTTATTTTTATTTATTTATTTATTTTTTTTGTCTTTTTGAGACAGGGTCTCACTGTGCAGTTCAGGCTGGCCTTACGCTCACTTTGTAGCTCAGGCTGGTCTCGAACTCACAACAATCCTCCTGCCTCAGCCTCCCTAGTGCTGGGATTACAGGCCTGCGCCACCACGCCCGGCTCAAATAAGAAATATTTTAAACACCCCAATCACATGCTGTCTCTTTCCTTCACCACCCTTTGATGACACAGAGGCATCCTGGGTGCAGCAGCTCTCTAAAAGCAGGCTGCATCCAAGTGTGGGCTGGGATCCCTGCTCTAGGGCTTTGGGCCACCCAAAACCTTTCCCTCTTCTGCTGTCACATTTGTTTTTGTGTAGCTATCTTTTTATAAATCACTGGTTTCAAATTTTAATAGTAACTATTTAATTTTTTACTTAAATGAAAATATAATAAATTAATCCCAGGAAGAGAATTCTAAGTAGGAAATGAGAAATGTTGGTCCTTGAAGTTTTCCATAAAGGAACATGAGAAGGAGACCGAGGGAAAGGAAAAACAAAAAGGAGAAGAAACAAACAAAAAACAAAACAACAACAAAAAAACTCCACTGCTTTGGCAAGTGCAGGAACCAGGGTTTGATCCCTGGTCCCGCATGCCATGCTGGCCCTGCCCCCCGGGTGTGCTGAGCTGGTGACCGAGTCTGGGCATGGTGACGCATGCCTATGATCCCAGCACTGGGGAGGCTGAAGCTGGGAGGATCACTACGAGTTCCAGTTGCATAGTGAGACCTGGTACCAAATCAACACACACACACACACATACACACACACACACACACACACACACACACACACACCCCACAGGCTGACCTATGGCTGCTTGCAATTAGGCTACCTAGCTGCTTACTGAAGAGTTCACATCTAGAGTTGAAGTTTGAGCTAGAAATAAGTAGGAGTATTCTGATCCTGCCCAAATAGCTCAACAGGTAAAATAATAGCATGTATTTGCCTAAGAATCTTTTATAATTAGATACTTTTAACTAATTTCATGAAATCAACTCTGAGGGAAGGTGGGCTATGGATGTGTGAAATTCCTCCCTGGCTGGATGTGGTGGTGCTCGTCTGGAATCGAAGCACTAAGGAGGCTGAGCAGGTGGGTTTCTGGGAGTTTGAGGCCAGCCTGGGCTACACAGCAAGTTCAAGGGTAGCCTGAACTCCATAGCCAGACCCTGTCTTAAAACAGATAGACAAACAGAAAACAACAAACAAACACACACATACAAAATTACCCAGGTAATTTCAATTCTAAATTATTTTGTATGAGTAGTAGATAGAAAAGCAGCCAATCCCTTGCCTTTGAAAAAGCAAAGGTACTCCTTTTCTTCTGTGGAAGTTAATCTGGCAGCAAAGAATTTACTTCTAGAGGAGACATTGTCCCTCCTTGACAAGCTATTTAAGCAAAGGAACCCAAGTGAGTTGGTGTCACACTGTGCATCACCAGTGCTGTGGTACAGGTTTCTGTCCCCTGTGTGAACAGTCTTCAGGGGCTCCAATGCCCTTTGGGTAGCACTGGGGCTTTGGGGTGTCTCTGGCCTGAGGACACAGAAGAAAAAGAACCAGCGTGGTGTATGATTTGTAAAACGCCCCCATACGATCCCACATTTCAGGGTGCCCTGATCAAATGCTCACTTCTAGTTGCTCACTAGATTCTTGCCTAAATTTCAGATGTCTAGAGAGGAGGGGAGGTGAAATTTCTGAAGGCAAGGAGCCTGATTATGATAAAAAATAAAAAAATTTAAAAAAAAAACCATGGAAAAAGAAAGCTGAGGGGAAACGTTAAAACAAAACCACCTTGTTAAGAACAGTCTCCATCCAGTCACTTATCACGGGGGCTCCTTTCCAGTGTTGGTGTAAATAAACTGATGAGCCTGTGGGCTTGGTTAGGAGACAAATCCAAGCCCCGGTTTGGAGACTTCCCACCGCGACAGTGAGATTTAGCAGCGCGTGGGATCCTATTGCACGATGCCTGAGGAATAGCTGACTTCCCGTGCACCCTGGTACTACCCAAGCACAGACTTCAAAGTGCCCGTAAGTAGTAAGAAGCTGTGCAACTTGGTCGTAAGAGCTCTTGGGAAAATAGCAGAGGACCGTCTTGGGGCACTGCAGATGTGAGGCTTGGGTAGGAAGGAGGCGGCGAAAGGGAATCGGAAGCAGCAGAAGTGAAGCTTGCAGAAGCCAGCGGCGGTGGGTACGGGCCCTGCCCAGCCCTGCCTCCTCGCCGCCCATGTCCTTGGTTCTGGCTCGCATCTGAAAGTGGGCTTTGCTTCTGGGTTGCGCGCTTGGTGTGTGACTTGTGAGTCACATTAGACTAACTGTGCCAGTGAGGTGGGGGAGGCTTAGCTGAAATTGTGAGGCCCAAGGGAAAGAATTATTAGACTCCTAGGAGCCAAGGGTGGGCTCCCTGGGAGAAAGTGGAGGTTAGTGGTCATGGCTCCTGACTGGAGCTGGGGAAATGCCCCATAGGCTGCAGACACTGGAATTTAATAATCTAGGTATTAAATATGTATATTCATACACACACACATATATACATATACATATATATATATATAATTTTTATTTTTTATATTGACTACAGGGTCTATGGTGTCTCACTACACAGATTGGATTCGTAGTGATCCTTCCTGTTTATCAACCTCCCAAGTGCTGGAATTACAGGCCTGAGCCACCATGCCCAGTCTTCTATATATATTTTAGAAAGAGAAAAATAGGAAAACAAGGGGCTGGAGAGATAGTGCGGTGGTCTAAGTACCTACCTGGAAAGTGCAAGGACCTGAGTTTGATCCCCAGTGCCACAGCTGAGGCATCGCTGAAACTGGGCGTGGTGGCACACACCTGTAATCCTAGTGCCAGGGAGGTCAAGACAGGAGGATAATTATTACTCTGAGCTGCATAATGAGACCCTGTACCAAATAAATAAATGATTAGATTTTTGTTTAAAAAGAGAGAAACAGAACAAATGAAAATGATACAGAATTTCAAAGCGAGATGATAGGAAATTAACAATGGTTACGGTATTGCACATTATTGTTTTCAGATTACAGGATAAAGGCATGCAAAATTAATCAGACTATAAGCACTAGTAGTATTTACTAATATTAACTTATTTAATACTGCTTTTTTTGACTTCTCCCCATATTAATGACCCAAGTGCAAGAACGCAGTCCCTGGCCTGACGGCACCCAGCTTGTGAGAGTCAGAATGAAGATTAAAAACCAGGCATTAGGCGGCAACCCATGCTCTCAGCCAGGGCCCAGCACTTTTGTCTGTGCCCATTTGGGTCCAGGACCCCCCTTCTGGTGGCAATGTCTTGCCACTGCAGACACTGGCACTGCTCCTGGTGCCTGCCCACTCGATGCTACGAGTACCTGCCCTCCAGCTGTGACAATCAGAATGTGAGCAGGCATTGTTAAATGCTCCCTGGAAGGCCCCTCCTTCTGTGCGACCTTGGGTTGCCCTGACATCCTTCTGTCCAAGATGTCAGATGCCCCTCCACTTGGCCTCCCTGGCACCTAACACCATCAGTGACTGACACTTACGCAGGTCTTTCCAGTTATGCATATTCAAAGACTTGGTTATGGTTGGAGAACATCCCAAGGCGGTGTGCTGGAAGTTGGGTTCCCAGTATGGCAACACTGAGATGCGCAGGCCCTTTCAGAGGTGGAGTCTCTTGAGGACTTCCTAGGCCTTTGGGAAGGATCAACATGGCTCATGGGACCTCCATTATGTCCTGGCTTCCCAGCTTGCCTTGCGCCCCTTCCACGATGCCAGCTGCTACATGATGCAGCCCAAGGTCTCTCACCAAAGCTGGTGCTCTTTTGTTTGGATGTTCAGGCTGCAAAGCTATGAACCAAATGAAGCAATAGAGCTCCCAGCTTGGAAGTGTCAGGACAGCAAAGGAAATCCCCTTACAAGTTCCAGCCCACTTGAATCACAGGTGGCATGTGCATGGCTGTCCCACTGGGCAGCTTGTACCACCTAGTGGGGCTATCCCATGCCAGCTGATGGAGCAGTCATGCATGTACCACAGGTGGTTCAGAGGTGCCCAGCAGAGAGATGTATGAATTATGGCCCATTTGGAACATCCTAAGACAACATGATTGCTTGTATGATCCTTGCAGGAAGCCAACCTGACTCTCATCATCAATCTAGTATTCCTAGGCTCTACACATAGGAAAACTGCCTTCACACATCAGGGTGCTACCCAAAGTGGCAGAGGTCAGTGCTCAGAACCCTCTGCTGTCCCGTAATGTCACTCCCGATCTGTTTCATCCGTGCATCTGTGGAATCCAGGAGCAGAGACCAGGCATCCCTAGTACACACCGCAGGGGCCTGATGTGCGGTGTGCCTTCAGCTCATGTTTCTTTCAGAAGTAAGTAACTTGAAGCCCAGTAGCCCCACAGGGTGGCCATGCAAGCAACAGGTGTCCCTGCTCCTTCCTTGCACATAACTCAGAGCAGCCTGGAGGCAAATATAGGCACAGCCTGCACTAGGAAAGAGCTTTGGCTGGTGTGACATGTGTGTGTGAATGCTCCAGTGTTAAAGTATCTCTTCAAAATTAATTCAGATGGCCTGAGAGAGGACACAGATCAATGGTCTGCACTTCCTTTCCAAAATGAAAGACATTCAGGACTTCAGGATTAAGTCACTCCCTCCCAAAATGTTTTTAAAATTACTTCCTCCCAAGTAAAGCTCTCCAGACAAATCCTGTTTGATAGACTGTACCACACTTGCCTCCAAGCTCAAGATGAAACATCACTGGGACCAGAAGCTCAGCCCTGAGAGAGACACAGAAATGCTTCCAAGCCCTGGGCACAGGCTGTGGCCAAGTGCTTGTCCTATCCTCAGTGCTCCTGTCCCAGGTCAGGCTGGACAATAACCCCGGAGGTGATGGGGCATGTGCCCTGCTCCCAGCATCCTAATGGGCACTGCCTCCTCAGCAGAGCTGGTGTCTTTATAAAGCACAGAGTTCCTGTTCTGTCTGTATTCCTTACTCTCAGGGGTGTCATGAGGTGAAGCAATAAAGATATGTTTTAAATCCCGCCCCCCCCAGGGGTAGCAGAGAGCCCAGTTCTGTGCCTTGTTGGAAGGGCCACCAGCTGAAGCCTTTTCTAGCTGGGCCACTGCAGAGCTCAGGGCCCCTTGGGCAGTTCTATGTTTGTCCTGCCTTGTCTTGACATCACACCACCAGGGGAGGCACAGAATGCTCTTGGGGAACATTTGTCTGGGGAAGAGTACATTGTGTCTCCTCCTGTTCCTGGCAGCCACCAAGCTTGAAACTCAGGGAGATGTAGGTGGTGGCCCTGAGGGAATAAAAGGACCATGAAGCACAGGGACAGGAGCTCGGGAGAGGAGGCAGGGTCTAGGCTCACCTGCTGTGGTGGCCACGGCTGAGGCTCTGGGGTCTGTGAGTCACTGTGTGCCCTATGCTGTTGCGTTGTGCTTATAGACCTCTACTATCAGGGAGACGTGTTTCTCCACCACTAACCTGACTGCCCAGGTTAATCCTTCCCCAAGGAGGAGCAGTTGCTATTTCTTCTCTTGTTCCTCTGCCCTGGCTTAGCTCATTCAGCAAGCACTCAGGGACGAGGTGGGTTTTTTTTTTTTTTTAATCTTTTTTTTTTTTTTTTTAATAAGTAATCCTCCTGCCTCAGCCTCCTGAGTGCTCACACCACAAGTGTGGACCACCACACCTGGTGTCTGACTCTTTAAAAGTTTATACCACATGTGTTCATGTCCGACTCTGTGCCATCCTATTGGGGTGAGAAACATCTGGGGTGTGAGCTGCTAAGAGTCTGTTTCAGAAGACAAGAAAAGGGGCTTTGTGGGCTGGTAAGATAGCTCAGTGGACTAAGTGTCTGCTTTGGCAGGTGGAGGGACCAGGGGTTCAATCCCTCTTCTTGCATGCCACCCTGGGGCCACGCTGAGTCCACACCTGTGGTGCACACCTATAATCCCAGCACTTGAAAGGCTGAAAACAGGAGGATCACTATGAGTCTTAGCTGCATAGTGAGACCCTGAACCAAATACATAAAACGAAAAAAGAAGAAAAAGGGCTTTGTAGGAGCTGGAATGTTGCATGTTGCTTCCTTAACTCTACATAGGCTGCTGTCTTTCTGTTAAAAGAAGGCAAGGGGTGTGTGTATGATCTCCGTAACATCACCAGGACTTCTACAATCTAAACTCTCCATTGTGATTTCTCAGGGGAAGTTGAGAAAGTCTCTCCCAGAGAGAATGATCGTCGGCGTTTGTGTGCACTCCCGTGCACACAGGCCAGTCAGCAGGATGTCTGCTGTCTACCTCACAAAGGAGCCACCTCTGTTTGGTGAGTTACCTTCATTTCGTGGGTCCTGGCCCCCTCATGCCTTCTGAGATCAGTTCAGCCTGATCTCTTTGGCCCTTTAATTTTCTGAATTGAGATTCCATCTACCCAGCCCATCCTACGGTACAGGCTGTCACTTTACGAGCTGTCCTGGGTTCTATCCTATCTCTTAGTGTGTTTTTTAACTATCCTATAACTTAGTGTGTTTATGGTTCATTGGTGTGAAATGCATTTAGAAGCTGGCTGCTGCATGATCAGTGAAATGAAATGGAATACAATGAATGGGACGTGGAAATACCACGCTTGTCAAAGAAAGAAGGAACAGGCGCTTTCTATGATACTGTAGTTTCTGTCGGCATGCGCATGCTCTCTGACGCACATGGAACTCTTAGTATCTGATAGGTCAGGATTCAAAGTTTCCCATACACTCTGCCTCCAAACTCTCTCCCCATTGGCCCCATGCAGAGCCAAGCCCCAAATCGCAGAACAAGTCTGCCTGACTTTGACCTGGGAAAGCAACCACAGAAACTCTCCTTTGTTAACATCAAAAGTGGCCCACACATTAGGCAACCCTGTCAAGATTAGCTCTCCCTGGGCTCTTTCAGCCCACAAATACCCACCTCCCCCCAAAAAAGTAAAACACCTTAAAAGCACTGTTCTTTGCTTTTTTCACTGTTATTTTGGTCCGCTAGACAGCCAGCCCTCCTGCTGTCCAATAAGTCTTCTCACAACAGAATGCCTAGTCTGGTCAATTGCATGGCTTCCTACCTAACAGTATCGAGTCCTAGTGTGGTGTAAAGGTATTTCCAGTTATGGGTTTCCATATGAACAAATTATAAAAAGGTCAGAGTCCCATCAAGAAGACACTGCAGAAGCTGTCCTTACTGGATGAGCAACCCCTGGGATTCCCACCCAGGCTACGCAGCAGAAAGAGACTAGAGAAGAAAAGCTATCTTTCATGCCATTTGAAGGTTGGGGCTCACTGCGTCCCGGATAGTGTTCACCTGTCCACTGCTGAATGCAGAGCTGCTACCCTGACAGCCTATAGCGGGCGTTGGGCTAGAGGCTCCAGGGTGCAGGCCCCATTCCAACATGATGCAGCTAAATCCCAGAAAGAGGTGCCTCATGTCTCCTCCCTCAGGACGAGGTGTGCCAGGTCTTTCCAGAACTGGTACCTTGGGGACATTTTTGATAAAATTTTAAAAGAAATCTGCTCCAGGAAGCAGAAGAACAGAATGGACAGATGCTTAGAAGCATCTGCTTGGTGGGTAGTTCTTCCTGGGAGATGAGGGGGGCAGGAGTCCCAGAGACGTGCCAGGGAAGAGCAGCAGTAGGAGATAGAGAGGGGACAAAGAGCTGACTGAACTCACCCCCAGCCACCTCCACACTAGCCAGGCCATACTCAGGAGCTCAGTGAGTGTAGCTATGACAAAACACATTTAACTTACAGCCCAATAGAGGTGCTGATGCCCCGGAAGACCATCCGCAAACCTATTCATCCAGCAGAGTCACTAAACCCACTGCACTCAGGGAGTCCCAGGTGTGGCCAGTGTCCTAAATGGGAGACCTGAGAGGGTGTTTATCCAGTTTTGTTGTTTGGATAAAGTGTTTTCAGGCAGATCTTTTGGTAACAGTTTGTGGCATTTTCTACTTTGGATGGGTGACTCTTGCTTGGAAAAGTGGCTAGTAATCCGATTCCTAATGAACAGTCTATTGTCTTAGCAGAACTGCTCCTCCAGGTAAGCAAACTCTCTGTCCAGACAAAGCGTTTGCAGGAATTGATACAAAAATCAATTAATTACTGATCACACACTTATTCACCATTTTCTGGAGTGATGACCTCAATATGTTGGATTAGGGATTGAAGAGTTTGTGTACCTTGGACCTTGAGAACTTTTTTTTTGAAGTACTAGGGATTGAACTCAGGACCCTGCACTTGCTAGGCAAGGGCTTATTCTACTGAGTACCACTTGTTAAAACAGGATCTGCTTTAAAGTTAAGTTTCATTTTGAATGGTGTTTTTGTTAGTGTCATTAATTATGCCTTGCCAGATACTACTAGAAAAGCTGGGCAGAGGAAAATGTGAGGGAAAAAAAATTTGCTGTTGGAAGGAGGATGCTGAAGTTTTGGTATTTGAAAGTTTCGGAAAATTTCCAAAGCAGAATATGTCAAGATAAAAGCATTTACTAAAGGCTGGCGAGATAGCTCAGCGGTCTAAAGCACCCGATTAGGCAAGCTTAAGCAAGCGTACAGGGACTGCGGTTTGATTTCTGGGCCCACATGCT
>PVKA01008311.1:0-73566 GCA_004027165.1 Ctenomys sociabilis | reverse complement strand
AAAAAAAAAAAAAAAAAAAAAAAAAAAAAAAAAACAGAAATTGATTACTTAGGGATCTAGAGGCTGGGAAGTCCAAGATCAAAGTGTATGGTCAACTATCTTGGTGGAGCCCATGCTTTACAGATGGCACCTTCTAGATGTTCTCACAAAGTGAAAGGGTCCATAGACTGCTGTGATGTTCATACTTTCAGAAAATACCCGTTATTTGTGAAAGATGTCATTATACCATCAACTTGAGAGGCAAGGCTACGTGGGGGAATGGGATGTGGATACAGACATTCTGACCATAGAAGCTGGCATTTAAGGCACTAATTAAAAAATAAAATCTTCATATTCTAGGGAGGCAGAGTGTCCCCCTAGCCTGAAAGACCATGCTGATTTTACACTGACCACATGATACTGTAATACTCAAGTATTACCGTGAACTCCTTAAGGACTACATTTTATTCACCTGTGATGCTCTGGACCAAATCACACAGGAAGTTCTCATCCAACATTTGCAAATGTTTCAGTAGATCTCTCAGCAGCTCTTCCAAGTGGGAGGCAGGGCACAAGGAAGCCTCTCAGAGCAGAGGGATGAGGCAGACATGACTGCTCACGGCTGTTCACTTAGATTTGGGTAATTCAAGGTCATAGTGACAGATGTGTCTCAAGTCCCTGGTCTAGGAAAATGCTTCATTACAAGCATGCCCTCCAGCCAGGAAGCAGCTTTGACATCACACTTAAGGATTAAGGCATTCAGCACCTTTGTTTTCTCAACAGCTTGATGAAAGATGAGTCTTCATGTCTTTCTCCCTCTCACTGGGGTTCTCCCTGCAGATTCTGCTAAGAGGAAAAAAGTAAGGAGACAATGAGATTGTGGGGTACATGCATAAACTCCAGGCAAGTAAGCAATGTTATGAAATTATCGGGTCAGGGATCGTTGGGCATGTCATCCGTCCTTCCTCCTGCTCCCTCCACCGTACTGAATTTCCAGAGGAAACAGACTCCTGCACTTTCTAACAATAATATAAACCAGAGGCATCTGCTTTCATCTCTGTCAGCTGAAAGGCCTTTTAAGCTCCCCACTGTTTGTTTTGGTTTATTACTGAAAGGCTAAAACCGTAAAAAAAAAAATCATTGTTGTGGGTATTTTCCAGTTGAGATGAAATATTTAACAAGGGTGAGGTGGGGAGGAGGAAGCTTGCTGAAAATACTATTTTTTAAAGGTCAAAAAATGCATAAACCCATTACTTTAATACTGTTTGTTCCCACAAGACACAAAGTGTTCAGAGCTTCCTCCTCCTCCTCCGGATGGTTGTGCACAAATGCACAAACATTCAGGTCCACCCCAAGCCCAGCAATGATCCTCTTACAGCCTTGCCTAGAATCTTCAGTGGCTCCACCCAACCTTGAAAAATAAGATAAAACAAGATTCTCCTCAGCCCAGCAAGAAAACTCTACCGTAATCCAGCTCGACCTAGCAGTGCATCCTCACTTCCCACAGGGGCCTCACACCATCCCCTATATCTGCCTGTTAAAAAAGATGCATTCTTGCAGAAATTCCCAATGTATATTTCATCTCTCTGTCACAAAAACATGTTAGTCTCACCGTTTGAAATAACCTCCTTCCTCCCACTTCCCATCCTTGATGACACATCAAAATTCTACCCATGTTTTCCAAATCAGTGCGATTTCACCTCTTTCAAGCTCTCTCCCCGTGCAGCCCACTTAGGACCCTCTGAAGAACAGGTTGCCACAGTGCACATCTGTTGAAAACTAACCTCTCTGTTCAGGGAGTGAGTTTCTTAAAAGGCGAGGCTATGGCCTGTGCAACTATAGCCCCCACCAAACACAATGCTGCCAGATAGCATATACAGTTTTTCTGTTGTTGTTTTGATAACTAAATTAATAAAGATACAAAGAGCCTTTTCCTCTCTGCAGTATGTACTCTTCTATTTGTTCAAAAATTAAATCCTTAGAACATGCCAGAGCACTCTACATAATGGATGCATCTTCTGGTTGGATTATAATTAAAAGAATTTTTTTTTTCAGTAATAATGCAGTTACCTCAATTGGCAGAAAGGAGATGGCAGACATAATGGATAGTTGATGAACAGTCTGAATGCAGCCATAATGTATTTTCTATTTCAGAAAAGGAGCTTTAGAAGAATATCCCAAGAACCTGCTGTTGTCCACCCAACACCTGCACTTGTCCACCCAAGTGTAGCCTGGATATACAGTACAAAAAGTGGGAGCCTAAAGGGCCCGGTGGGGCAGAGGATCACAGAGCAGAAAGGGCAGATAGAGAGAATATCTATCTATCCCCCATGAGGGGGCTGCACAATGGCCCTCTGCCAGGCCCTAAGCAGTTCACAGGCAGAAGCTGCTTTGCACACATTCTAAACCAGCCTGCTGTGACCACTGCTCACACATGGCTATCCAACTCTGGAAATGTAGACAATGTAGACCACCATGTGTTACAAAACGTGCAATATACACACTGGAACTTGAAGGTTTAGCATATAAATGTACCTTACTAATGATTTATGTGGATTGCGTTTTTAAAAAATTAGATATGTTAGGTTAAAAGAAATATTAATTGCAGTGTTTTTATTTTTACTTTGTATGCAGATACTAGAAAATTTAAAATTGTACATGAAGTATGCATTTTTGACCTGTATTATACCTTTGTTGGACCATGCTGACATAGATTATATTTTTTTAGACTTAGGAGGGTGGCTGTTTTCTTACCTTGAAGAGAGGTTAGGAGCATCCTTCCTCTCTCATATGATATGAAAAGCAGTTTGCGTATCTTATTTTTTATACCTGAATTACATCAAAGATTCAATAATTAAGCCGGGCGTGGTGGCGCATGCCTGTAATCCCAGCACTTGGGAGGCTGAGGCAGGAGGATTGTTGTGAGTTCGAGACCAGCCTAAGCTACAAAAGTGAGTTTAAGGCCACCCTGAACTGCATAGTGAGACCCTGTCTCAAAAAGACAAAAAAAAAAAAAAAAAAAAAAAAAAAAAAAGATTCAATAATTAATACTGTCTGCATTGCTATTTTCCTAGTAGTTGTCCATAGTACTAGAAGCCGACATAATATCCTGTCCAACCACCATTAGTGCAAATCTTGCCTCTCATAGAATTATGTAGAAGCACAGCGTTATCTATCCCAACTGTACTGTCCATACACACACATCATGATTCTTCCTTTCTATGCCCCTTCCTTTATCTACAACTGTCAGAATGGGCACTTCATTATCATTCAGCTAAGTTAGGTGCTTGAACTCGACAACACAATCCAACGCAGTCCATCATTCCACAACAATAGTGAGTTATCTGAAGAAGTTGTCAACCATAGCCATTTACAGCTCAGCTTATTATTATGGCCCCGCGATGTATACTTCATTTTTATACTTTTCTGCTGGATGGTTAAGACCTAGATAGAGCCAGACTTATATGCCAACACATGTACTTTATGTTTCCTATGAGGTCAGTGAAGTCCCCTCAGGGTTTATCTTGTTATCCTGTACCTTATTCTGTAGATCCTTTGTCTGTGTCATCCATGTGGATGAGTCATGGCCAATGCTTGAGCAGTTTGCTCTCTGTGAGAGCCTGAGAGAAAGTTTTCTCTCCATGTGACTCTGAGACATATGGTATAATAATGTCTGTAAGTATAATATCATGTATGCACCTTCTATGATACCAAAACATTATGAAAACAGTTTGCAATGTATTAATTTATCAATTCCATTTTGTCAAGGCATCTTAAAACTGTCTCAGTGATATATGTGCTTCAATAAAACAAAAATAAAAAATAAAAAATAAATCAAAACAAATAAATAAATAAAAATGATATGAAAAGCAGGTATTAGATACCAGGTACCAACAGGTCTCATGGTAGCAACAGAGCTGTTTTATGGCTGGATGTTGTCAGCTTCACAAAACTCAGAGCCCCGGAGCTGACCAAATCTATGAATAATAAATAACCAATGAAATTGCTTCCTCAGCCTCAGGATCACCAGTTATCGTGTGTTCCATGCAGGAAAGTTTCTAAGAAGTATTTGTCATATTTGGATGTACAAATAATTTTGTTTTTTAAAAACCTTCTTTGAGAATGAGATAATAAGATTTCTCTTATATTTTTCTGTCATTGAAAGTTTCATTTATATAAATGATTTACTTAACTCGGTATTTCTAAATGGTTTGCAAAGTATGGATTAATTGATTTGTAGCTTTTAAGGACAACTTTCTACGGACAATTGGACCTAATTTCTTTCAAAAATATAAAAGGCTTAACATGATTATATAATTAAAGGAGTCTTCTGAAATATGAAAAAATGTTATTAGCTGTCTTAGTTACTTTTTTTCATTCCTAAGACAAAATATATGACAATTAAAGTTAAAGGAGGAAAAGTTTATTTAGCTCACAGTTTGCAGAGGTTTCAGTCCATCGTTGGCCAGCCCAAAGGTAGGATGGCATGGCAGAGGGTATCACAGAGGAGACACAGTCCATAGCAAAGCAGCAAGCAGTGACCCACAACAAGTAGCAGTAACAACTTCTTTATGCTCCTTTGTGTTCCCCTAAATGCAGGTCGCACTCATACCCAGAACTCTGCCAAATCTTTCAGTGAACTAATTTAATAACCACACAAACTTAACCCAAGCATCACATGCTCTAGATCCAGCCATCTCTGAAAAACACCCACCTATGACTGCATGAGGCTTGGGGGCATATCTGGATACAAATTATAACATTCCCCTCTTAGCCATGCCCAAAGACTCATGTATATCCCCTTATACAAAAAGAATTTGGTCAATCTCTAAGAATTGCCAAAGTTCTAATGGATTCATTGCTAAAATTTCCAATCTATAGTCTCCTCTTAGCTTTAAGGAAAGCTTTTAGCTGTAATCCCTTGTATAAGTGAAGAGAAAGTTAAGCACTTCCAACACTTAATGGCACAAGATAGACATTTCTGTTTCAGAAGTTACAAGTAGGGGGATAGCAAGGAATGGGAATAAAGCAAGACCAAAATCTATTACAGCAAACATTAAATACCATAGGTCCACTTCCAGCATCCTTGGAAATCCATAGCAAGTTTTGAACTTCAAAGAGCTTGGATGGTTCCACCCTTCTAGCACTGCTGATAGAGTATCTCCTAAGCTTGGGCCAGTTTTATTCTCTCCTTGCAAGTTTCCTTAGAAAGTCCATGTTCTTGGCTTCTCCAAACTTCTGGGGTATTCATTGCACCTTCAGCTTCACACACAGCACTCTCAAAGGCACAGCCCTTTAAGAGACACACTTCCTGGCTTGCTAGGCTTTCAGAAATCTGTATGGAGGCCTACCTGGACCCACAACTTTTGCATTCTGCGTGCACCTACAACCAGTACCATGTGAATGATGCCAGGGTCAGGCTAGCTGGAACAGTAGCCAGAATTTCTTCTCTCTTGGCTCTAGGGGTTAATTGCTGAGATTTATATGTACTTTGAACCTGACCCCAAGAAACAACTTCCCTAGGCCACTGCCACTCAAAAGCATGGTTCTCTGGGGCCCTAGTCTCAAAATTAAGTCTTTCATCTTGTAATTACAAGACTGAAAAGAGTGGAGTCATGCCAGTTCTTGATGTCCTCAGACTCTCCTTTCTATTGCCCTCTTCTGAAACACTTGGCTTTTTTCTAGGTAGTCTTCTTAGTGACCAATTTGTCCTCAATTCCCAGGCCTTAGTGTTCCTGAAGCTTCTTTTCTAACAAAAATCAAACCTTTTTTTAAAAAGAAAGCATTCTGTAGGTTTCTTTGTTCTTGATTTGGCTAAATATATATATATCACTAAAAGCCCCCTGAATTAGTCACCCTATGGCCTCAACATTAGACTGTCTTAAAATTTCTTCTGCTCCTTTAATTACTTCGCTGCCCTTAATCTCCATCTCAGGAAAAGCCTGTGTACATGAGAAAAACATAGACAAATGCTCTGCTAAGGCATGTTCTGGAGTCTAATAACCAATGCAGTCCTTCTTCCCAGTTGAAACTTCCTGAGCCTGATATTTAGTGGCAGCATTTCTATTAGCATTCTGACCTTCTGAGTTCAGACCAGAACCTCTAATCAAGTGCAACTCAAGTAATAACAGGGATGTTTTTTCAGTCAGTGTGTTTGAACTGTCCCACAAAAGCTCTTCCAAGGACTCTTGAAACACAGGCCAGGTATAGTCACAGCAGTAACTCTACTCCTGGTACCAAATTCTGTCTCAGTTGTTTTGCTCATTGAGAAAAAAAAATCTGATACCCCGAATTATTTAGTTCATGGTTTATAGAGCTTTAGCTGGCCAGCTCCAAGACATGCTAACATGGCAATCATCACAGAGGAGAAACAGACCTAACAAAGCTACACACAGTAATTCACAACCAGAAACAATAACGGCCTTTTTCTGTCCCTTTGTGTTCCCCTAAAGGCAGCTGACACTCAAATCTAGAACTATACCAATCCAATCGGTGGACTAACTTTATTAATCGTGCACCCTTAATTCCCAGCAACACATGCTCTAGATCCAGCAACTTCTGGAAAAGCCCTGTGACTGCATGAGGCTTTGGGGTGGAGGGAGCATCTAGACACAAGGTATAATGCCATCCTTTCTTTTTCTCAAGTTGAGAAACTGAGGTTTTGAGATAGAAAGCAGCCATGAGCTATATATCCTGCAGGGGAGATTTGGAGCAGGAGTGTGAATGAGAGTCAAATTAATACTAATTTATAGGATAATAGGAAATCTTCTGGCTATACTTTACTCAAACTCTAATTTTTATAATTTTTATCCAAAATCTTTACTTCAGCCAAAAAAAAAATAAAACATGGTATATTAGTTATCTACTGCTGTGTAACAAACTACTCCATAATTTAGCAGGTTAAAAAACATACATTTCTCATCTCATAGCATCTCCTGCATTTTAAAATTGCTTGGCTAGACCAGATTCTTGGGCACAGCTCAGTTAAAGTCAGCCTAGCATATCATTTCAAGCACATCCACGTGGGAAATGCTTTGATGCCAACAAGTACACATGTATGTATACGTGTATGTAGTCATTTATAATCATGAGGCAAAAATTGCTATTCCTTTTCTTTAATTAGTTGACAAGAGATTCACCTTGAATTTGTATCTGCTTACCACTTCCTAACTTCTGCTCCTGTCTTATATATGCATAGGCCTTTAATAACAAAATAAATTTGCTTCACAAAAGGCTAAGTCAGCAGCTTATGTAGGATAGCCTCCCTGTATCACATGTGACTTTCACCAAAAAAATGGCTTGTAATGCAATTCTTTGTGAGATTTCACTTGCAATTGTACTAACAGATTAAAGGCCAAAGAGAGAGCAACCCCTTGCACAGCAAAATGGCAATGGCTTCTCAAACCAGGACATCAATCTCCCAAGAAACAGGTGTCCACCTTTTTGCCAACTAATTCATTCCATGCACAAAACTACCTGAAAAACAACTGGACTGAATGTGAAGGTACAGCTTTTGAAATTAACAAGGAAAGACAAAGTCTTGCAAAGGAGGTATGTTTCATTTTCTCTTTGCTTTTTTGTTTTTTTAAGGCTCAAGAAATCCCCCACCTCCACCAGCAGGACCATGGAGGGAACCAGAAAAATGTAAGGGAGAAAAGCAGCTGGTGGCTATAGTTCCATTCAAAGCAGTCTATAGCTTAGCACTTCCTAGGGGAGGAGGAGCCCCTGTCTATCTTCTCATATCATTGTCCCATGCTGATCTCCCAATCACAGGCCTCTGATTAACATTTTCATGCTTTTGTCAAATTCTGTGACACCATTATCCATCACATGCAATTTTACTGCAGAGCTCTTTCATATTTTTTATATTTTTAAAATATAAAAAAAAAAATTTATGGCTGTCTTAATCTCTTTTCTCATTGCTGGTACAAAATACATGACATCCAAAGTTAAAGGTGAAAAAATTCAGCCCACATATTGTAGATGTTTCAGTCCATAATCAGCTGGCTTCAAGGCAGGTTGGCATGGCAGAGGGGCATCACAGAGAACAAACAGTTCATGTTGAACAGAAGGTATCAAAGCAAGCAAATATCAAAGAACCAAGCCCAAAGGACAATACCATGCTTAGGGTGGTGCCAAACTAATCAATGGACTGATTTAGTGATCACACACACTTAGTCTTAGCATCCCACAATGTAGATTCAGCCATCTCTGAAAATATCCCACCTATAACCACATGAGGCTTTGGGAGGATATCTAGACACAAGCCACAACACCTGCTTCATGAGAGTCAATCTGTACATCACAAAAAAACTCGTATACATGCCTCAGTCATTAAGCTCTGATATTACCAAGAAAGTGTATCTATTTTCTCACCATAAAAATTGCCACTAAACTTTGTACTATTAAGTTCATACATCTATTCTCTATAGGCTTACTTTACCTTTTTTGAAAATAATCTTTGTTTTTATGTGATTCAGAGAATGGAACCCAGGCATTGATACATGGTAGGCAAGCATGATACCCTAAACCATATCCCTAGACCTTCAAAGCTATTATTTTGACTGTCACTTCTACATGTGGTTAATCAAGATGCTTAGAAACATCTTCTGCATGAACACCCAGGTACACACACCACACTCTCCTCTACCATTTTGCCCTTATACACCTGGGTCTTAAAAAAATCTTTAAAAAATATCTATCTATTAAAAGACTGATTAAAACTTCAAGGTCTCTCCATGAGTTGAGTGAATAATCTTTACTTTACTACTGAATTTAGGTAGGTCCTTGCTTGCAGTTTTATAACTGTATTTCAAATAGCTACAAAGAATGGGTCACCCTAGATAAACAGAGCTTCAACTTACCCCTTAGTGTTTAATTATACATAACAGAGGTGGAGTGTGTGTCTGTCGTGTTGCGGTCTTGTGTTACCCAGCATACCACCCATTCTGTCACGTACAATAGAAATATTGAAGATATTGACTCACCATTCCTCTTTATCCCCTATGTGTAATCAATCACACAGTCCTTATGATTGCACTTAAAATATTTCTCAAGTCTTAGTTACTTTTCACCTTTGCTCAGACAAAATACCTGACACCCAAAGGGAAAGGGGAAAAGGTTTATTTAGTGCATAGTTTGTAGAGGTTTCATTCTGTTACCAGCTGGCACCAGACAAAGGTGGCACATGCCAAAGGGGCAGCCATTCGTGGTGCTGGAAGACACTAAAAGCAATGAGACAGAAACAAGCCTCTTTCTGTTCCTTTTATCTTATCCAGACTGCTAGGACTACGGCAGTGCCCATCCAATTGGTGGACTGATCCAGCAATCATCTACCCTTTATACCACTACAGCAATCCTAGTTTTGAGCCATGGATCAGTCGCACGCTCTAAATTCAGCTACCTCTGAAAAAGTCCCTCTTAAACGTGCATGAGGCTGTTAGGGACACCTAGATGCACACCACAAGCGTGCTTCCCATTATGCAGTCCATAGGCTATGCCTCCATGTATTAGTTTTCCACAAGAGCTGTGATCATTCCTTCTATGTATAAACTTGTATAAACTATGGGCTTCCCAGGTACTTGGTCAGGCATTTTGGAGTAGGTCTTAAAGGAGTTTTTTGGATGAGACTATCATTTGAATTGATAGACTGAGTGAAGTAGGTTACTCTCCCACTGTGGTAGGCCTCATTCAACAGAAATACTAACCCTGCCAGAGGAAGAAGGAAACTTCCTGCCTAGATGTTGAACAGAGACTTCAGTTGTCTCCTGCCTTTGACTTAAACATAAACAATAACTCTTCTCAGGTTTCAAGCTGCCACCTTTGTATGTACATGTGCATGTGTACATGTGTATACATAAACACATTAACTGTTATGTTTCTCTGGAGAAACCAGCAGCTACTATAACAAAATAACATGTATTTGGTAGCTTAAACAACAGAAAATCATTTTCTTATGCTCCGGCTCCAAAGACTAGAAGTCCAAGCTCTAGGTGTCAGCAGGTTCAGTTTCTTGTAGGACCTCTGGAGTGGACAACATCTTCCTCACTTGCCTAAAACCCTATCCTGGACAACTCTTTGCAAAGAGTATTCATCTTTCTGTTCAATTCAGAGGCCTTTTAAAGTATTATATTTCAAGATCTTCAGTCTTCCTGAATGTGTATGTTTCTACTATTGTTGAATAATCTTAGTGGGTTTAAGTTTTGTAAGCAGAAGGGCCAGCCAGGTAGCTCAGCAGACTAAAGTACCTGCTGAGGCAGAGTACAATGGCCAGGGTTTGATCCCCAGCATGCTGTGCCAGCCCCACCCCTGGGACATGGACACACTGAGATGGTAATTGAGACTTGGCCTGGTGGCATGCACCTATAATCCCAGCACTTGGGAGGCTGAAACCTGGAGAATCACTACAAATCCAATCTACATAGTGAGACCCTATAGACCTTTTAGGCCCTAACTAATACATAAAATTAAACCAGTTTGCAAAGTTTTATAAGCAGAATTATATCTCCACTATTGCTTTTTGTCCAAGTCACAAAATATTAACTAGCTAATTTATCAAATATTTCTGGGTTCCAACTTTAGATCCAACCATTTCCTAGGGATCAAATTGCTAACTTTATCAAGGAAGCTAGGATAAGTATGTAATATGACATAAAAGAAATCCATGCCTATAAAATTCATACCCCATCCTTTGCCATCTTCCAAAGGTTGCCAACAAGAGATAACTTGTCAACATCTATTGCTAAGAATTTATTAGAAGCAATGGCCTTGAAGAAATTGAAATATACTGTCACAGAATAAAAACCTTCCTTTTGGTACATCATGTAAGAAAACAGTAACAAGTCAGGCATGCGGTGCTCACATGTAATCCCAGCACTCTGAAGGCTGAGACAGGAGGATAACAAGTTGAACCTTAGTAAGATCCTGTCTCAAAATGAAACAAGAAAGACAGGGCTGGACATGAAGCTCAGTGGAAATACAACACAGAGGAAGGGAGGAATCAAGAAGGGAAGGGAGGGAAGAAGGGAAAGAGGAAGGAAGAAAAGGAGGAAGGGAGGAAGGAAAGGAGGGAGGTCAACTTTTTCATTCCAAGATTTGCTCTCTAGAAAATTCACACCACTTATCCAGACAGTGATTGTAAAAAATTGATGTATGTATTTTATAAGCTACAACTGCCGTATCCTAAAATAAAGAAATATAGATCCCAAGGAATCTTATAAACTGGTGTCCTTCTGTGCATATGGTTGCATCCAGTTATGCAAGGAGGCATGATGTGCTTGAGGAGAGTCCATTAGCCAACGTCTATGCTCTGAAGCTTCCAGTATGGCTGTAACACCTTACATTATATTAGGGCATTAAATGTCATCAGTCAGTTCCCTCTTCCTTGTCCAACCCCTACACCACAATCTCACTATTGTTAATTATCTGAACAAGCTGCTCTCACGCAGAAATAATGGTATCAAAAAGGAGAGCAACAATGCCTTCCTTGGCCTTCCAACTTTAATGATTTTTATGATGCTAATGTCAGGTGAGTAACGCTTCACCAAAAGGAAACTGTTCTTTCTAGGTCTTAACTAATTGAGAGAAAGCACAAGGAAAGGGCTCAAGGGGAAGAGATGTACAAAGAGGCTTGAAGATAGGCACCCAGCTGGCTGAACATTGCCCTTATAAAGTTCCAGGGAGAACCAATGAAGTCATGCTAGGAAAGGTCTTACTAATGCTTCCCAAACTGTCAGCATAGAGACTGTAGCCATCCTATACAGAAAAAGTATGCAGACAGGATGTATTAATTTCCAGATGAATGACCAGACCATATCACTCAGTGTTCTCATATGTGAGGCCACTGTGGCTGTAGCATCTTTGGAGTGATTACTCATATAATAGTGCCCTGTTCAGGTGATGTCAGTGGGGACTGAAACAGGACTAACAGCCCCAGAAAGTCCCCCATGGTCCAAGTGACAGGAGTGCCTGTGAATTTTTCTGGTCCATGGCTCAGCTATGGGGCCCTTTTATTGAACCTTCTGTTTTGAATGCATCCAACCTTGAATTTGAAATGATGGATCTCCTTGGGTTTTAGGCCCCTGACACTATTCCATTAATAAATATTCATTTTCTTTTTCTCCCTCCAGCAGCATTTTCTCATCAATCATAGCTGAACTCACAGCTGTGAAAGCCCTTTATCCGTTAATGTTCGTCTCTGTGAATCTGTGCCTCCTTACAAAATTATAAAATCATTGAGAACTGGGTAAAAATCTTTTGTTTTGTGCATATGTGTGTGTGTGCATGTGTGTGTGTGTGTGTGTGTGTGTGTTAATCGCCATTGAGTCTGTGTTTATTTCCAGAATGAAATCACTTTGTTATTTCTTTTCTTCATCTTCTGCTAGTACATGTATAAATCACTCCATTGGATTCTACTGTCTTGTAAAAATAAAAACGATCCCCAAATGCTCAAGAATTACTCAGGGACTATTCAGTGTTCAATATGTCAAAGCAGCCAAGACAGACAGTCAGGAAGAAGATTAGAATCAATGAAGAAAAATCCATCCCGGGCACAAGTTGTCCTGCTGCCAGCACTGTCGGGGAAGGGCCTGCTCACTCGACTACTCTCATTATGGGGTGAAAAAGTCTTCAAGCATGAGAACAGGATGAGGCTGCAGTCTCTGCTGCCTGAGTTCTTAGGACAAATCCACAGTTTATTTTGTCAAAATAGATACTCCTGTGGAGTGGCTGTCTGCTGAGCAGTTTTAAGATCCCCTTTACCTCTCACTTGCCTCCAGACAAGGGACAGAGTCACTGGGCTGCAGCAGGGGCTCAGCAATAACCTGAAAAGATAGGAAGCTGAGCTCTCAGGTCATTCCCTGCTGAGGCATGTCACCAGAGGCTCTCAGCCAGGGTGGGCTTTCAACTCAGTCTCTTTCTTCCTTCTCATCCTTACACCCAGTACCATATCTCAACCAGTTTCCTGCCCAACTCCATTCTATCCCACAAGTGAGTGACTTTAAAAGGCTAACAGTCCACCTGGGATTCTGATAGGAAAGCTCACTCATGTATTGATATTATTGGTAATCATAGAGCATAGTTGTCAAATGGATCAGTGAATGCATACCAATTCCATAGTCCGTGAGCATATTCTGCAGGCAACAGCCCTATACCACTTACACATTTGCAAAACCAGTCTTCCAATAAGGTTACTGCAAAAAAGGGAGATGCCATTGTGTGGGAACAAAGAAGCCAGGGCTGATTTACTATGGAGAAAGTAAATATAGAAAGTGATCTTCAGGGCCAGGAAGATAGCTCGGCAGACTAGGCATCTTCTGTGGCAAGTGTGGGCACAGGAGTTTGATTCCCCTGTCTCACACGCCATGCTGGCCCTGCCCTCAAGGGCATGCTAAGTGGAGGACCAAGTCAAAGTGTGGTGGTGCAAACCTTTAATCCCAGTGCTGGGGAGGAGGAGAACAGGAGGATCACTGCAAGTCCAAGCTGCATAGTAAAACCCTGTAGCAAATACATAAATGGGAAAAAAATGATCTTCATCTTCTATTCCATGGAAAACCAGGATTATGTAGAAGAAAGATCTCCTGATTGCCTTGCTAAACTCAAACAATGATAGATGGATTCTGGAACTGACATCACATATGTTATTGGTAAAGGTCTTGCTCAACTTTTGATGCTAAGATATTCTGATCTTAGTGAAAATAAATTCAGATCTCTTGAGTGGAAATGAGACTTCTTGAACGTCCACATCCAACTCCAAACCCTAGAGCTAAGGCTGTATCAAGCCAGGTCTTTTATTCAAAACAGAAACCCAAAGCACAAGAAAGACCAGATACTAGCTAAAAACCACACATCAGGTGGTCAGGGGACTGAGGCTGAGGCTGAGTCTCTATATTCTTCTTCTCGGCTTCTCCCTCCTTTACAGAACCACCAGCAGCAGCAGCAATTGAAGCAGTGTGTTTTACATGGGAAGCAGATTTCTCCTTGCATAATATCCATCAGCTTGGGAAGATAATTCAGGGATGGCTGCAGGACCAGAAGAGGACATGCTGTGGCACAGAAGTATAAGCCTTTTAGCAGAGACCTCCACAAATGTGTTGCAGGAAATGCCACGAATAACAGCTGTGGCTTTGAGCATGTATCTTGCAATTTTATCATTTTCTTCATTTGTAAAATTAAATACAGATCCAACTATTCCTATAAGATTCCTGAAAGACCAAATTAATGATTAATTATGGTGAAGATAATCTCATGGAGATTATTCTTCTATTTGATATTATTTTCAACAAATCTATTATGTGTGCAACAAGTAAGACCAAATGCTGGAAGCTATCACTTTAATTTAAAAATGGCAAATGGAACCTGAATTTTAAAAAGCACTACAACAAAAACACTCATAAAATGGTCCGTGATTATGCTTGACATATACAAATCTCCAGCACCAGAGGCCTACTATGATGGGCTTACGACTGGTTTCCAGTTTTGAACACTGTGGCCAAGGGGGACAGGCTGCTGCCTCTCTCCCAGCAACTCTGGAGACACTAGAAGGCAGAAAAGAAAGCTTTGAGGTTTAACTGAAGTATCATAAACTAAAGGAAATTTGTGCATAGCTTCTGGGGAGTCTGAGTTTTTCAGGCTGAGGTGAGGTAGTAGCCTAATATTAGGAAGTCAGAGTCCCACCAGGAAAGAGTGGTGGCACACCACGCTGTGACCTAATGCAACCTTCAACACAAGATAGAAGGAAGCTTTTCTCAGCCTCTCAACCATCCCACATACAATAGTAACACAAAAGGCTCTGGGACAGGGAAGAACTAGGAAATTCTCTGGAAAAAAATATAATGAACAATTAAGCACAGAGGTCAAACAAAAAGGCTCCACACATCTGTAAACTCACTGAGAGCATAATCTAGGGGCTGAGATTTGCTCCTCTATTCAGACAGGCAGTACTAGCCAACTCAGCTTATGGTCTCTGGGGTACAGATGAGTTCATAGAAAAAAATAAGGTAGCTGCAGAGTAGATGTATTGTTTTGTTGTTGCTATTGTTGCTTATTGTTATTCTGTTGGTAGTACTTTATTTTGTTCTGTTGTGCTGTGGTTGTAGTGGTGAGGGTCAAACCCAGGGCCTGGCATAAGCTAAGCCAACACTCTGTCACCCAGCTGCAGCCCCAGTCCCCATGCATTTGTTACAACAACAAATTGGTGCTTGGGAGATAGCTGGGTGGTCTAAGCCCCTGCCTGGCAAGCACAAGGACCTGGATTCAATCCCTGGTACCACATGCTGTGCCTGTCCCCCATGGAGCCAGCCACCAAGACTAGGTAGAGTGGCATACATCTCTAATCCTGGTGCTGGGGAGGCTGAGACAAGAGGATCACTATAAGTCTGAGCTGCATAGCAAGACCCTGTACCAAAGAGGTAAATATTTTTTAAAAAATTAAAAAACAGCAAATGAAACAATGAAAAGCTGAAAATATAATATATACAAAGCAAACAGGCAAGTCTTTAATGTGCTTTTAATTTTTTATAATGTGTTCATGTGTAAGCTAATCTTTTCCAAAGATTATTAATTGTACTATGTATTCTGCCACTAAGTTTTGCTGCTGTCTCTGACAAGTGACATAATAAATATGTATCCCAGACTGTAGAAGGTAATAGTATTAAATTTACTAGAACATATATCTACCTCATATTGGAGGGTTATCTATCTTATAGTAGAAAAGGTTTTATTAAATACAACTCAAAATAAACAATGAAGGAAAAATTAAACAGGAAAAGCTTTCTGTTTCTCAAATGTCACTATGTACAAAGGTAACAGAGCAGCCAGAAAGAAGATGTTAATAAGAAATTACTATCTAAATGTATGAAGAGTTTCTGCAAATCAGCTAGAAAGAGACGATAAGACCAATACAACATAGGCAGGAGATAAGAATAAGCACATCAGGGTAGGGGGATCTTAAGTTAATAATAGTTGCTCACATTCAGTAGTTATCAGTGTGGACCAGATAAGCAAAAATTAGAGAACCGGTAACACTCAAAGATGGAAATAGAAATGTTCATGCACTGCTGCTGCCATTTTGGAGAGAATCTAGCAGAACTTAAAGAAATTAATCATACACATAGACTAAAATCTGGTCACAATCTCATCCCTGAGTGGATGAAATAGTCTCTTTCAAGTCTGCAGGAGATATTTATGAGGATGTCCATGTTCCCATTATTGACAGACAACAGGAAGTTAATGGTAACTTAGGTGCTCATGGCTAAAGGCAGTTACCTGAAATATAGCACAAGTTCACCAAGAAAAACTTGGTACCTGTCCTACATCAGTGAGGAATCTTGCATAGAGAAACATGTGAGCCTTGTGAAGAGGAAAGGTGAGATCCCAGTCAAGTGTTCTTTATATAAATTAAAAGATATGTTACAGTTTTGTTTGTTTATTTTTTGGCAGGACCAGGGATTGAACTCAGGCCCTTGTGCTTGCCAGGCAAGCACTTATTCTACTGAACTATCTCCCTGGCCCCATGTTCTAGTTTTTAAACAATCCACAAACAACTAAATAGCTTTGGAAATTGAATTGGAAGGGTGTGTATTAACTACATGGGACAAAGAGAATGTTTATGCAAGAAGGACAACAGGAATGGGTTCTGAAAAGGAAGTAATCAGTTTTTATAGCTGAGTAATGCTCCATTGCATAAAAATACCACAGCTTTTCATTTATCCCTCAGTTCATGGGCAACTGGGATTTTTCCAAGATTTGGCTATGATAAATTGCACTACTATAAACCTGGGTGCACATTTATCACTGCAGTTTGATGTTTTCAGCTCTTCTGGAGAAAATACCCAGAAAGAGAATAGCTAGGTTGGATGGGACAGTATAATCCTAGATTTCTGAGAAATCTCCACATGACTTCCATAGGGGGTTGTACCAGTCTACACTCCCATAGGTAGTGGAGAAAGTTTCTTTTTCCCCACAGACCCTCCATCATGATGTTGGTTGTCTTCTTGATGATAGCCATTTTTTTGTGGGGTGAGATGGAATCTCAGTGATGTTCTAAATTGTATTTCTCAAATCACCAATAATGATGAGCCTCTTCTCCATATATTCATTTGTCATTTGTATTTTTTTCATCTGAGAATTGTGTTTCATCTCAGATTCCCATTTTTATTAGGTCTTTGAATTGTGGACGGTCTTGCTTTTTTCCTTCTTTGTATGTTCCACACAGAAGTCCTTTGTCTGAGGGATAGTCAGCTAAAAATTTTTCCCCAACTCATGGGTTTTCTTTTTACTCTGTAGTGATTTTTTTTTTGATGTGCAGAAACTTTTCAAAAAGATGAGATCCCAGTTGTTGATTCTTTGAAGTATTTCCTGTGTGCAGCTTGGTTTTTGTTCATGAACTCTCTGTAAGACTCTTGCAGGTAAATGGATGCAACGAGAGACCCCTAATCATATGCAAAATAAATCAGATTCACATGTGCAAACATTGTATTGTCTCCCTAGCGTAAGAAACCAAAAGAGTAAATAAGATCTGAAAGGTACAATGGATACAGTGTGAGGGAAGAAACTGTTCAAATGGAAGGAACAATTAGGATGATGGAAAAGAGAGAAAAGAAAGAAGAAAACAGATACATACACACACGGGGAGCTTGGATAAATGTACTGCCAATTTCTGCTGGTCTATTGGAAAAAGCAGTTAATGCTTAAATGTTTGCCTCAGTCTTTTTTAAGTTTTTATAATTTTTAACTATTTTTACAAGCTTATATCAGGTAATCTGAATAATTACTTTGAAAACAACATGCAGTATAATAACTAATGTTCAATTCCTATCATTTTGTTTAGTGAAATTATGTGTCATTTCTAATTCCTTTTTAATACTTTTGTATTCATTTTTTTTTTTTGGCAGAATTGAGGATAGAACTCAGGTTCTTGCGCTTGCCAGGGAAGTGCTTATTCCACTGAGCCATCTCCCCAGCCCCCTTTGTATTATTTTTAAAACTAAAGATAAAATAAAGTGAAAAAATAAAATATAAAGAAAAGGAAGTGAAGTAAATGAACTGAAACTGTATGGGCACCTTGTATGGAACAATGACAACATTTCACTCTTCATCCATGCAGGCTTGTACCCACTCATCCGGAAATTCCATGCTGAGTGCCTCCTGGTGCTTTGCAAGTACTCTGGGATCCCAAAGGTGGATGGGTGGACGAGGTTTTGACCTTGGGCAACTTCACAATGAACTGAGAAACAAGCTGGAGATTTCTGAGCCAACCAATTAGGCTCCCCTGATTCTATCGGAAATTGAGATGATCATGATGACGATGATAATGACATTACATTTGATGTGACTGTTGTCCAAGTTAAATAATTTTCAAATCTCATTAGTGTATGTGTTTGAGCGTGTGTGTGTGTATGTGTATGTGTGTGTGTGTGTGTGTGTGTGTGTGTGTGAGAGAGAGAGAGAGAGAGAGAGAGAGAGAGAGAGAGAGAGAGAGAGAGAGAGAGAGAGAGAGAGAGAGAAATATACTTAAGAAAAAGGGATTCTGCAGCTTAGTGAATTTCCTTTGCAGGATATTTTAGATGACCACACCACACAAAGAAATCTCTGTGAAAAGGCCTCATGTGATCCGTGATCTGGCAGTATTTTTCACCCTCAGCTCCATGAGCCAGCTATGTGCAGCGCTCATACAGCAATGGATGTGGGAAGGGAGCATAATGCCTCCTGATTAGCTAATATTTCCTCGTGTTATTCCTCATTAGGTTTCTGCCCTGGAGCCCAAACACAGCCCAGGCCTCCACTTCTGTGCTGGTTCTGTTTCCAGGTAATCACAGGCTAAAGATGGATCCCTTCTCAAAAGGGTACAGTACAGGTCAATGCAAAGCAAGCACTCTAGCTAGCTCCGTGCCACTTGTGCTTCTGCCTCTGAAGCTTCTCTGAAGAAATGAGTTTTGATGAGGATGCCTATACACCTTGCATTTACAAACTGCCACGAGTATTTTGCATCCTCAAGAAGTACTGTGTGTGTGTGTGTGTGTGTGTGTGTGTGTGTGTGTGTGTGTGTGCGCGCGCGCTTACATGCGCACGTGTGCATCCTTACAGACAATGTAGGTGCTGGGATGGGCTGAAGGCCATAGGAAACATTCAAATGCCCTCCAAAGACAGCACATAACCTCAAGGATCACCCTCAGAAATGCAATCCTGAGCAAAGGGCTTGTTCCTTTTAAAACTTGCCACTTGCTATTTCTGTCTTCCTACACACTAAATATCCTGCATCTCTCAGTCTTCCCCTGCCATGTCCTTCTTCTTTCCCATGCGTTTTTCTTCTTTCCCTGAGTGGAAAACCATATTTTAAAAACCATCCAGTTTATGGATAATGGCTGAGGTTGGTGGCAGGCAGGGATATCAAGAAAACACGTGTGCTCTTTCAGGGTGAGTGCACTGCACTTAAAACCTCGGGCACTGAATTTTTTAGACACTATATCCTTTTCCAGTGTTGGCAAGGGTACAGGCCTATGAGCATTGCCACAGCCCTAGCAATATATTTCAAGAGTTTGATGCACGTTCATCACCTCTGACCAAGAACTACTCTTACGGGAATTTATACATGGAAAATTATCAAAAATACAGACAAAGATTGACATTTAGAAATATGTAATGCAGCATTTCACATGTGACCTAGAGATTATTTGAGGGCTTCTTGTCCTTTGAAAATTAAATAAAGTCATTCCAAGACACTATCTCATATCTTATCCCAATGTCTCCTTTAAGAATACTGATGATTCTAGGACTTCACATTTAAGTTATGGAATCTTACCAATGTCAGCCTGAACTCAGATCTTTACACCAATAAAAGTTGGAGAATACAACCTTTTTCCTAAATTTTTCTCCAAAACGAACATATGATATATTTCTGTCAGGCCAATGAAAGGGCCAGAGGACATGGTTGTGTGTATATGATTAATACCTTGTTTCTTATGAAAGAAACCTATACTTTTCCCCGTGGTCATCTCATGACCAAGATAAGCAACAATGCACAAGAGTGGTTGCGTCATCATCCTAGGTCTTTGGTACAGGATGAGGACAACAATTAAAAATACAACTTTTAATTGTTCATGTATCTGCTGCTCATAACAAACTCTAACTACTGTTTAACAGTATTTCCTGCCTTTCATGTGACCTTCTTTGGCCAATAAAGCACGAGAATCTACTTACATGACAATGATTCTGGCTAGCTTTGAGATCTAGCACACGCTTCACAAAGTCTATCATCTCATGACCAAGGTAAGCAACAATGCACGAGAGTGGTTGGTACAGGATGAGGACAACAGAGACTAGAGCCCATCACCTACCAACAGACAAATGTGTATATAAAGTTAAACCATGTTCCACTTATTTACAGTAACTGAGGTGCTCAAGGTGCTTGTTATAGCAGTGTAGCCCAGCCAGTCCTGACAATCCACGGGGTTCCTCAAGGAACGTAGTCATTGTTTTATCATCAGACCCTGATGCACAGCCCATCACACAAGTGTGCTCCATGGATTTGCTGAACAAACAACTATATGTACAAGTTCCTTAACCTGTAGACTATTATTGGTAATGAACAAAATTCATTTTGTTCACTGGGGAACAATTAATGGTAAAAGACATTAGACTTTTGGGTCACAGAAACTCACTGTCGGTCCCATTTTTGCCACTTACTAACTGTCCAGACTTAAGCAGTTCAACTTACTATATCTTGGTCTCTTCATTTAAAAAAAAAAAAAGTTGTTTGCACCGCCTTCCTTGTAAGGGTCTTTGAGAGTGTTCAGTGAGATGACATATACAAAAAGCCTGATTTGCTGTCAGGCCTAATGCATTAAATTTGCCATGCTAACAATATCGTTCATTTTATATTTTATTCAAGAAAACTGCACATAAGTAATAGCAGTAGTGGAAAAGAAAAGGAATGATAAATTATTGAATATTCTACAGTATGACCAATACTGCTGAATAATTGATTGGTTGTACAGGATTAAAGAAGAAGAGAGAAGAAACAAAGTAGAGAATAATTACTGGATTCAACAAGGAAGGCACTTCTCTCTGATTTACATAAAACAGACAGAACAGATTACACATGGCTTGGCTTGGCTGCTGGGTAGGGGGATGGGATTACAAATCCAGTTATAGGCATCTTAGGTTCCAGAGAGCTGTAGACCATCCATGTGGAGTTTCTGAGTTGATAAATGAATACAACGTCTGAAATTTGTGATAGGTATATGCCTGGAAATGAATGTTTCTTGATCAAATGAATGATAAAATGTATTATTGAATATGAGCCACATGAGATCTATTAACATTAAATTAGTTCTTTGGAAAGCATATTTCATATTTAATGCAGATGTTTTTGCATAACCAATAATAGTCTACAGGTTAAGGAACTAGTTTATTTTACACCTGATTCATACACCCCATTCTCAGGGGAAAATTATTTTCACTAATTTGAAACTTCAAATTGGTAGTGAAAAGGACTCTTTAACCAAGTACGGTGATTGAAGATAAACTACTTAGGAAGTGTGAACGCACTAGCCTCATTAAGCAACATTTTCAGGATGCTAATTATCCACACCAATTTCTGGTTTTGTACATTTTAGTCAGAAGTGTCTTCATTAGGACTAGTTATTAAACCACAGATGGAGATGGTAGTTAGAAGAAGATAGAATGACCTTCTCAAAATTATTAATTGAACAACTTGTTTTTAAAGCATCAACTCTGAGAAAGGCATTGCCGCAGCCATATTGCAGGATGATAAATTAAAATCAGCCATAATTCTCACCTCTAAGGAGGCCACAGTCTCAGATGCCAAATGATGCACAGCATGATAAGGACCAAGACAAGGGCCCAGGTTAGGTGCAGCAGGACAATTATTTCCAACTGAGGATGCCAGGTGGATGGTGTGCTAACTGTGACATTTCAACTGCTTCTTAGAAATTAAGCATCGTCTATATTGGTTAAAAAAGAAATCAGCATCACCTGAAGGAGGACACCCAGGTGGGAAAGAAGTGGGTACTTCTCTAAGAGAGTAAAAAATTTAATTTTACTATAATGGAGTATAAAGTAGTGAGTGATGGAACAGAAAATGCAGATTAGGGTAAGGTTGTGAGGGGTTTTTGAACATCAGGCTGAAGAAGGCTGTCTTTATTCGGCAACAGATAATAGGACTTCTCTGAAAGAACTTGAGCCAAAAAGAGATTGATTCTTACAGAGAATTTCAAAAGAATGATATTTGGGGGCTTTCCTGGGGATAGGTTTCTCTCATCATAAAGTCAGGGAATAATATTTACTGCACAAGGATGGTTTTAAATAATATCACCTCCATAACTCCTTGGTTGGTAATACATTCTCTTCCCATCCCGTTTCCTGAAAGTGACCTGAAATACCCACCTGTTCTTCATTAAGACCCCAAAGGCAGCAACTGCAACAACATGGAGATATTAACAAGGGCAGGTGTTATAAAGGCAGCTGGAACCCCACAAGCAGGGATTTAGAAGATAAAGTGAAGGCAAGCAATAAAAAAGAAAGGGGGGAAGAAATGTTTGCCAAGGGCTGTTGAAAAGAAATAAATTGGAAACCTGTTATGCATGTATCTGGGACACTGTGTTACCTCCAGAAGGAAGCATGCTTCCAGAGAGAGCTGCGGTGGGTCCTGGAGCACCCGGGAAGCCGGACCCTTGGGCTGTGTGCCTGTGCGAGGGGACAGCACGGCACATTCCAGCTGTACCGGCTGGCAGGAGACAGCTGGAGCTCAGCACCACAATTGTTTCAGTCAGGAAAACTGCTCTCATTGAGTCATAGTTGTGACACCTTCATGGTATCTATAAGCAAATTAACAGGTGGCAAGTTGGAGCAGGCAAACGTGCCAAGGTGGAAGCAGGAACCCTCTAGGGACCACAGAAGCCTAAATACAGAGGCCAGAAAGACTTAAAGATGAGCCTCATCTAATTCAGAACTTAAGTCCTTACCTGGACAGCCAGGGTAAGCTCAGAGTCACATCCGGGATCAGCCTCAGCTGTCAGTACCCGTGGAGGAGTGTGCTCGCTGTTGTAGAGCAGGACAGAGCACCAGAGCTCAACCTTTGCTGAGTTGGGTAGAGTTAGAGAAGAAGGAGCAACATGCCCTCTGTTTTGGTGCTTGCATGAGGTCTAGCTATGACCTTCAAAACAGCTAAGTAAATATTTTTAAGAGTCATACATAATTTCCCTTCTTGCTAAATACTTAGCTCTCCTCCAAGCCAACTACTACTACCCAGCCTTCTGCAGGACCTGTCAGACCAGCCTTCCCACTGCATCTTGGAGAAGATGCAATTCAGATTATCTCCTAAGCAGCCATGAATCAGCATAGGTCTACATCAGAGATCCTGGGCAAATGTTATTTAATGAATGATAAATGAACAGAGTAGATATATATTCCAAAAGAATTTATGAGGCTAGAGCACTAATACATATCTTAGCAAGAGGGGTTGGCAACTATTTCTATCTATGAATATCTATTAAAAGAGTAAAGGAAATAATGTAAAAATTTAACATTAAATAAGTAAATTAACTAATGAATATGGTACTATAAGTACTATCAAAATTTAATCCCTAGAGATAAGTCTTCCTGAGGACAAGTCTTCCCAGACAAGTTCAAGATATGGACGCAGTTGCACCTGCCTCAGTAGCCCTTGATGTTTCCAGTTCTGTTGGCAGTCCCGCAGGACACCCAACCCCACCCAGCTTCCACTCCAGGTGCATGCACAAGCACACACACATGCGCACACACACACACACACACACACACACACACACATGCACACACATACACAGCCCATCTGGGACATTGCGGTAGGCATATGTTGATGGCTCTGCCCCCATGTAGCAATCCACTGGGTTGTCATGGCAGTGAGTCAGCAGGGTGCAGGAATCCCAAAGCCAGTGATGAGGAGCCTCTCCTAGACTCTCTTCCATTCCCTCTCTTCCAGGTAACAGGGAATTTCCTCTTTTGGTTTTCACTTGCACCAACCCTCTGCCAATCAGCACCTGTTGTGTCACTGTAAACTCTGCCCTAGCCCAATCCCATAAAAGCTCCAATCTCCATCTCTACCTAGAGGGTCTCTGGTTTCTCCTTTGGTGACCCTACTGCACCGATCAATGAAGGGTTTCTATGCTTTCACCAGCTTCTCTTTGCACCAGGTGAAGGAATCACATATGTGAGCATAAAACCCAGTGTGTTACCTACTGATTCTGCAGGGTCATCAGCACATCAAAGGTGAGAAAAGTGATACAGATCCAGAACACTGTCAAGCTTGGGGTGGAACAACTTTGAGCTTTGTTCAAGTGTAGACTTTCCACAAACACATGCAACAATTCATTTTACTCTCATGCTAAGTCACAAAAACCTCATTGGTAATCCCTAGCCCCAAGATGTTATAACTCCAGCCCATCTTTGTTTTATGTATATCATTATTGAGATAGTTCAGCAACATGCTGAAATTTTCACTTGAAAATCTGCTCTTTGGGGCTTGTGAAGTGCTGAAAATTTTCCCATAAACCTTCCAGCCCTTTCTAAAAACACAGGAATGATTTTCTAGGGGCACGATCTATAGACACAAGCCCCTACCAGAGCTTCAGCTTTGAGATGCAGGGTGGATGAAGACTATTTTCTCAGCACCAAAATAATGCCAAGCACTGATGCTTCCCCACAATGCCATGGCACATATCCACTGGAAGTGACCCTTAACTCACCATCAGCCCACCAGGGTGGCTTGGACAAGATCATATTTGTCCAGCATTTCATCTCACTAGGTTTTATGAAGTACTAGATGGCTTTGACTCCCTATGCTAATTAGTTATCCTTCCTGATACTTAATATGTGGGGGAACTATCCTTCTTTTACTGTCCTTTGGTTCCTAGCTTGCGTGAGAGTTTAGTTTATAAATCTCAATCCCTGGCCTTTATGTTCCAAATATGGACAATCCTTTATCTCTGGGAGCTTGCATTCTGTCTGAGAAATAAGTGCAGCTACATGCTAGGAAGAGCAAAGGAGTGAGCTCGTGCAAGCCGAGAAAGATATTAGATATTAGAGTCCATTAGCTATGCACCTCATTCTTGGCCACAGGCAGAGCAGGAGGCAAGCAGAGTGCCAGCTTCTATTGAGGTCGGTGATGAGACATGGTGGCCGTGACCAGGAGATGACTCTGGTGAGCAGAGGGTGGCAGGAGGGCTGGCTGCCTGCAGTGCTCAGGCATAATTTCCTCTACCTCCATGCTGTCACTCACAGCTCTGTATATAGTGCCAATGTCATGCCACATCAGCTGCACCTGTGCCCGTGTGATGACTTTCAGACTCAGATAAATGCCATCACCAGCCTTCAGGATGATGGGCATAGTGAAACATCCTAGCGATTGATCTGTTTGTTTCCATCCTGGGGCTGAGGGTCTATTAAATAAACACTGGTATTTTGAAGGAAAAGCAGGAGAAATGACTATTGGGTAGGCTCTTCATTTCTTGTTTGTTTTAGGAGGTGGTAGTTGTTTGCTCTTTGGATATTTTTTAAGTGAGAAGGAATTTTTGCCGACAAATAGATCTGGACAGAAGCAGCAGGACTTTATTTGCCAGCTCCAAGTCCTTGTTGAACGTACTCCACAGCTGGCAAGATGCCACTGGTTAGCTAATTTCCTTGCTCTATTGCAAAACTCCACTCTGAAGCCAGATTAGACATGCGGGTCAGAGTTCCCCTTCCGAATATCCCCATGACTGGTTTTCTCCTGCCAAGCTGGTAGCTACTCTTTCTCCCACTTTCCTCAAAGCTAGCTAGTATTTGAGGGCAATGCTTTTCCTCATTACTGCCTATTTCAAGTATATTTCAATTACTTTATTTTAGAAGAAAATTAGTTATAAGAAAAATATTTATAAATGCAATTATTAAGGATTCGGGGTCATAGAGAGATACTATCCTCCTGACTTTGAAACTGGTTCATTTACCAGTTTTTAAATTCCCAGAAAAAAATTGAGAATTGGAATGTTGCTTTTCTAACCATTGACCTGAGGTAGTCCCTTAGTTTATATATTCCCATTTCACTACCTGTAAAATTTAAGTATATCACCAAGCATGCCATGAGTGGAGCATTTATTTATTTATTTACTTTTAATTTTTTTAATGTATTTAGTACAGGGTCTACAAGGTCTCACTACACAGATTGGACTCGTAGTGATCCTCCTGTTTTCAGCCTCCCAAGTGCTGGGATTACAGAGTGCACTGCTACGCCCAGTCTCAGTCACTGTCTCAGCATACTCAGGGGGCTGGCACAGCACACCGGGTATTGAACCCCAGTCCAGGTATCTGCATAAGCAGGTGCTTTAATCCACTGAGCTACCCAGCCAGCCTGAGTGGAGCATTTTAAGCCTACTTTTCAAACTACTTTCTTCTTCTACCTTCCAGTGAACATTGTGCCTTAGAGAGTATCAACTGTGGCTGGCTATAGGAGCACCTTGAATGCTATTGGTTAACTCTCCACCAGATCCAAACTGAGTGATACCAGGAACAATGTAAAAGGGACCTGCAGGTCCCTGTGGTCACTGATGGACTCTAAAAAATAAAGCTGCGACTCCCACACTCTGCTCATCACATCCCTTGTTGTCACCCTGTAATGTAAGAACATGGAACACAAGAGATAGTCTGTGTATTTGAGGAAACTACTTCCAGCTTTCTCACCTTTGTTAAGAAACCCGTGCAGAAGGGCAACTGCTGCCATGACACCCATTTATTCCATTACCTTAGAGTTGTGCTACTTGTGCAGTCCCTGTATTTCAACTTGCAATGAGACAAATGCAGAAGTAAATATACACATATTTGTACAAAAAAAAAAACTAATATTGTCACATTATCCAAAGAAGCCATCCTTGTCTTTTTGAACAAGGTACAGATACTCCTGGATGTTGTCAGACCTAGACAGTGAGTTGCACTGGATCAAACTTATGTTCTAATCAAGCATACTAGGATTTATAAGCCAACACCTGATTGGAAATCAACAGTGCAGCTAGGCAGACAAAGTTCTTCATTGCAGATTGTTGGAAAAATAGTCTTAGCACATCCACCAAACTTGGAAATTATCCTTTTATTGCAATTGCTAGTAAGTTGAATATAAGTTCTATGAGTGCAGAAATTGTATCTGTCTTCTTATATTCTATCACTAGAACCTAGAACAGCTCCAACTTTGATGAATGAGTGGGAAACAAATCTTTGAGGTCTGCCTCTCTTCAGATTTATTTTTTATTTTATTCTATTATTTTATTTTTGGTGGAACTGGGAATTGAACTAAAGCCCTTGTGCTTGCCAGGGAAGCTCTTATTCCACTAAGCCATCTCCACAGCCCTTCCTCAGATTTAGCAGGCATTAAACATCAAGAGAAAGAGGTTAAAGTAGCAGTACCTTTGTCAAGTCAAGACAGGGATCACTTAGGAGCTCTCACTCTCCCCCTCATTCATTCTGCAATGTCAAGGCAAGGATGTAGGAGATTCTGGAAGATCTATCCAAATTCATAAGGCTTTTTACTTTCAAAGAAATATGATTTCTTCTATAGAATTCAGCTTATCGTTACCTTTCCAGGATCAAAGGAATTCCACTAGCAAAGTACAACTGACTTTTCTTATTGTGTTTATTGTTTGCAAGTTGTAAATACCCCATAAACATGCCACAGTTATGCATAAACTGCAGATATTAAACGAAACTAGTTTCAGGGTTGCTGATGTTACAAGAACACCACAGAAAGCATGAATATTTTCCCTTAGAAGACACAAGACAGACAGAGCACACTCGTAATATCATAATACTTTTATTTAAAATACATTCTGTCAGGCCAGCAAGATAGCTCAGCGGTCTAAAGCACCTGCTTAGGCAGCTTAGGCAGGTGCAGAGGACTGGGGTTCCATCCCTAGCACCACATGCCAAGCTATCCCTGCCCTCAGGATAGGCTGAGCCAGCCAAGAAAAAAAAAAAAAAAAAAAAAAAAAAAGAATAAAATACATTCTGTTGGCAGTAGTAGAAAGAACATTGGGCTAAAGTGTGTAGTGTTTCCCACCAAGTGTGACTCAGTCCTATTAAGACAAGTTGGAAATGTGCAGGTGCTCCAGTTTATCCATTGCTACTTTGCAAATCCCTCCATGGCAGACAATAGCTTCTCTTTCCTGTGTTCACATGTGTTGGACACCAACAATTGGGACATGGTATCATGGAAATGGCTTGCCACTGCTCCACACTGCCTAGGATCTCAGCTAGAAAGATCCAAGTAGCTGATAATTACTCACAAGACTGGAGAATGAAATTATCAGGAAATTCCTTCACTCTTGTGGTCAGGACCTGGGCCATGATAATTCAGACAACTGGGATGACCTGGGAACATTGCCTGAAACCGCTATTTTTATCAAGTCTTCCTATGGATGGGACCTCCTTGTAATGTGGAAACTTCTTGGTCACTGATTTCACAAAGGGTATAGCAGACTTCCAAAATGAGGGTTCCTGATCAGGAGGCTGTGCAGCCTTTTATAATCACATCACAGAACCTGGGACAATTTTTTTTGGCAGAACTGGGGATTGAACTCAGGCCCGGGCTTTACCTTGGTCTTAACCATCCAGCAGAAAAGTATAAAAATGATGTATATGAAGTAAAGCCATATTAATATGCTGAGCAGTGAAAGGCTCAAGTCAACAACTTCTGTGGATAACCCACTACTACTGTGGACTGCTGAACTGTGTTGGACTGTTTTGCTGAACTCACACACCTATAATATTTAGACGCCAATGGAATAACCATCTCTGATAGGACTGAACAAAAAAAGGGGATACAAAGGAAGGACTATTTTGTATCTGTATATATAGAATAATCAGGATAGATATACAGCTACTTTCACTTAATTCAATGAATAGAAAGATTTATACTAATAGTGTTTGGACAGGATATCCTGTCTGCTTCTTGTACTATGGATAACCACTAAGAAGATTACAATGTATTAATTATTGAAATTGTCCTATTAATCAGTTTTGGAGCTGTCTTATTGACATTTGTTTTCAATTTTTAAAAAAGGGAATTTCCAAGTTAAAAAAAAAAACTTCAGAACTTGCAAGTGTATATTGGTCAGAATAGGTGACAGTGTGTGAAAGAATAAAAATCTGTGATCTAAATATTCTCCATAGCAGAAAATTTCAGTGCCTTCCAAGAAAGTGAACACCTTCTAAGGATGCTGAAGGTTCTACGAAGCATTAAATAGACTGACATCTCAAAGAACTGTTCTTCCCAGAATTCAAGACATGTCGCCTTAGAGTAGGAGAGCAGGAATTAACATCAAAGAGCATTCCCCCTACACATCCAGTGTTAACCCTGTTCCTATCCATTTTACACAAAAAGGAAGTCAAGGTTAAAGTTCTGAATGGGACTGCTAAAATAAAATAATATTCCAGGCATCTTTCTTCTCAGTTTAATAAGATCATTTTTTAAAACAAGACAGTTTATCCATTTTAAAATTTCTAATGGATAAAATCATAAGTGGATGTGGTAATTCACAATAGAACTGTGATGAGTAAGAGAATATCCACATGATCTCAGTTTATCTTCCCACATATTATTTGCCAATTAAATAAAGGAAGCTATTTTTTCAGTGGAAATATATGGTAGATACCATCTCAACCAATGATCAAAGTGGCAAAGGGTCATTATTCACAGCCAATATAAGACACCAAGAAGGAACCATATCAGTTTTATATAATATTACTACCAAAAATAGACACATTAATTTAATCATGACTGAAGAACATGCTACCAAATTGTGATAGGCATTTTAAAAAGTGAATGATTTGATACTTTCCTTATTCAAAAGTGATTAAGAAAAATATATTAAGCCACAGATATAATTCAGTGGCATAGCACCTGCCTAGCAAGCATGAAGTTCTGAGTTTGATTCCTGGTACAAAAAAAATAGAAAAAGAAATTATTTGGTAGACACACACACACACACACACACACACACACACCATAGATGATATGGGGAAATGGGATGAAATACTAACAATGAATCTAGAAAAAAGAGTTTACACAAATCCCAATACTGTTTTTTTCAATTATTCTATAAACTTTTTGTAAGTTTAAAACTGTATCAAAATAAAAAATCATACTATCAGAAACAACAGCAAAACATTTTATTTGGGAATTTCTGAGTGGAGTCCTCCCAGTTACTGCAGTTAATTCTATTTCCCAACTTTTTGAGCAATAAGTGTGTAATAATCCACAGAGTCCTGCGAGATGCTCTCATCAGGCTCTGCCTGGCCCTGAGGAGGTACATTTGGCCTGTAAGGGGAGACACCTACCAGAATATTCCAGGGTGCCAATGAGCCTTGTGTATAGATTGTTCAGGTGACATCTTAGGTTACAAGTTGAGATAGTACTACAGAAGGGCTCAAACCCCAGAGATTATTTCTCCCTTAGTGTCCAAGATGCTGGGGAGCACTGTCATCTTCATCCCGTGACTTTTGTCTCTGGCCCCAAAGAAGAATTCCAAGTACCATTTGTCAGCTCTAGATAAAAGACGAAGAGTAAAAGGCATATAGCTTATTATAAAAATTAAATCTTTAAGTGTACATACATCACTTCCATTATCATTTGTTGGCCAAAATTAATTATATTCCACAGCTAAACAGCAGGGAGTCTGAGCAATCGGCCTTTGTCTGGTTGGACGCTAGCCATGTTCCCAGCTAAACCTCAAGGTGAGGACAACGTTCTATAATAAAAGGTGGGTACGAGAGTGGTAGTTAATGAGGACCTCTGCCCAGGAAACATAAGCGAACACCACAGCCATGGCACCAACGTGAGATGAGATTCCTGAGGATGTGAGAAACTCATGGAAAGACAGGACTCCCAGACCCCTATTTGGTGTCCCCATGAGTAAACTGTTTAAACAGATCGAGGAGTTCCAAACAGCCAAGCATTTCATTCTGGAAACAAAATCCAATTCAAATTTCCTGTGCAATGGAGAGTCAGGATTGCCACAGTCAAATTATTTTCACTTTGTTGACAAACAGAGGCGTCCCCAGTCATACATACGTGTGTGCACACATGCAAGTGCGTTCACAGACATGATGCACAACAACATCCACACTGAATGGGCTCCAACATGCTCGCATCCCAGACATGCACATAGTTAGCTCTCTCTTAGTGCTTCGTTCCATTAATTAAGAATGCCAGAATTATTTATGGCATCAACACTTACCTACTTTATACAGTTACTAAATTGTTTCCAAAAAATAACAGGCAAATTGCTCAACATTGCTTTTTTAAGGGACTATGTCTTGACTTGTCAAATTTATGAGTGGAAAAATTGCTTTATGTACATCTGAAAAAATAACGTTCTAAAATAGGCAAGGTAAAACATCCATATTCTAGTTGATTAAAGCTCTATTTCATTTTTGCTGGCTTTCCTTCAAAATGACATACCAAGGTGTTGCTTTGTCTATCCTTGTAGCTTTCCACATCTCTGTGGGATACAGAGATGACTCTCCATGGGAAGGCTGCAATGGGCTTTGCTTTTTCTCTCCAGCTTTACTATATTCCTAGGAGCCTGGGCAGAAGCAAAGAGAGTACTCTCTGCTTTCTAAGCAAAACCAATTTGCCATTTAGCCTACAACATGGTGGTATGTGGACCCTGAAACATGGCAGCCATTTATCATTTCATAGACATGGAAGAAAAGATGGTCACCCAAGAACAAGAAACCACATATCTAGAAGCTTCTGGAGTTCCTCAGAGTGGCTTTGGAAGGCTCACTGCACCATAATTCCACATGGTCAGCCTCCTGACATTTCCTGTGTCCCAGATCTCAAGGAATGGCACTGATCCCCCACCAGTGCCCTGTCCAAATGGCCCTTAAGACCTCAGATCTGCCTGTCACAGCCCTTTAACCAGCCCTCATATACTTGCCAGGCATCTTCAGAGAAAGGGCTTCCAGAAAAAACACCAACCTTGAACCATACCCTAGACTTTTCAATGTCAAGAACATGAGCATCTCTAGAGTTAACTGTCAACACTGGCATCTCAACTACTTTACTGTAAACACCCACTCAGCTTTCCAGAGACCGATCCCTGATCAGAAGCTGTCCAGCCCTAAGGTAAAGCCCCTTCTTCTGCATTCCACATTTGACAGCCATTTGGGATTCATGAGCTCCACCAAAAGTTCATTTTTCTGAATGTACATTCCATATCTATGCCAGGGTTTAAATTGAGGAAGTTCATCCTTCCTACAGCATTCTGCCATCCTGTAGCAATGGGTCTTGTACCTGTTGGAAATTTTACTCTCTGCTCTGGTTCCATAGGTGATCTGCACAAAATCTTCATGGTTAGGCAATGGTTGTTCTCTTTGATATTTCACCCTGTTGCAAAGCCCCATAGCATTATTACCCAAAGGTAAGAGGTGTATGATAAGAAACAACAATGATCAAGATAAACTTGCCAGTAAATGGTATTTGCAATATCTTTTGGGAACCCTATTAAGTCAAACAATGCAGAGGCTAGGGAAGCTGGGAAGCTGGGAGTGGATCCAGGGGAGCAATGCCTAGGAAGGAGATGTGCGAGCCCCAGAAGCCCTGCATCTGCAAAGCAATGTCCTACTGCTTGTGCACCCAGGATTTGGGCTTATCAAGCATTGCACATAGGAGAGCACTTCATGTTCCTTACTTTCTCTATCTGTATCATGACTGCTGTTTAAGAAGTCTCCTTGGATATTTAAAACCTTTTAAGCATTCAGTTATAAAGAGATTGGGTTCTTTATTTTATATTCCTCTAAGTCACAAGCAGCCGTTTTGAAGTGGCATTTAAATACAGTAGGGAGTAGAAGGAGTTGTAAAAGTTGTAGATTAGGTTAAATAAATCCTCTAAATATAATTTTCTTTATTAAGAATAGGGAGGAGATCAAAAAAAGTAAGAAGATAAACACATTAGTTTTCTGTCACTATTGTAAGAAATAAACACAAATTCAGGGGCATCACCCCCTTACTTTCCAGATCTGGAGGTCAGAAGTGTGACTGCTGTCTCACTGGGTTAGGATCAAGCACTCATTTCCTTGTTGGTACTTCCTGCTGTAATGCATTTTCTTTGATTTCCAAGAATCTAGAAGTTCAGTGGAGCCTCCTTCCATCTTCACTGCCAGCAACAGAAGGCCAGGTCTTGTGAACCAGAATCTCTGAGTTTTCTAGAGTCCCATCTCCCCCTGACTCACCCTCTTCCTTTACTTCTGTCTTCTATGAAGGAATCCTCTACTTACAATGGATTATCATGATAGTCTATTCATTTATTTTTTTATTTCTATTTATGTATTTATTTTTATTATTTTACTATTTTGTTTTATGGTGGTGTTGGGTACTGCATTGTACCATGGTTTTCCCACTGAACTACATCCCTAGAATTTTTTCTTAAATTTTAAGACATGGTCATGTAAGTTGTTAAGTTGCCCAGGATGGGCATAAATTTATAATCCTTCTACCTCAGTCTCCCGGAGTGATGAGATTATAGATATGAACCATGCTGCCCAGCTAATCTCCTAATGTTATTACTATTATAAATATTTATTTATTTATTTATTTAGTACAGGGTCTCACTACACAGCTCAGACTCATATTGATCCTTCTGTCTCAGACTCCCCAGGGCTGTGATGACAAGTATATGTCGCCACACCTGGTTTCAAGGGCCAAGTGGCATGGGGCCAGCACAGCTTGTCATGGCAGGGACCAAATGTAGGTTCTTGTGCTTGCCAAGCAGGCACTTAGACTACCAAGATATCTCCCCTAATCTCTTAATTTCAAAGTCGGCTGATTTATAACATTAATTCCACCTTCAACCTTAACTCCCTTTACTATAGTTTCCAGGGCCTAGGACCTTGATATCTTTAGGAAGAGCCATTATTCTGCCCCAGACTTGACACAATTATTGTGAGGTTCAGATCATAACTTAGTGATCCTGGAATTAAAATCAGGAAAGTAGTGTCAGAGTGGCTGTCGTCTGAATCATCTGCACATTTTTGTATATCCATAATGGGCCTGCTAGGTTTCTAGCTCCATAGGCTGGCCAGACCTTGATCCCAGAGATGTGCTGTGGGGAGAAGAGTGGCAAACCTTAGAAGAATTCGCTGAAGTACAAGCTCTATGAACCACTTTCTCTGATTCTTTCTTAACCAACTGTATGCCATATGAACACTCTCCACATCACTGGCAAGTCCTATTGATGAAGGGTTTACATTCATATATATTAAAGCTGTTGCTTTCACCGGTTGAGCTGGATGTTCAGTCATGCAGGTGTGATTATACCCAGATCTATTTATGCCAGTTGTATATGCTCTTGGAATTATGTAATTTAATTAAGTGTCACATAATCCAATGAAAGATGAGCATTAAAAGAGAGGCTTTTTTTTTTTTTATGTACACCAAGTGGAATGCCTTGGAAAAACTCGATAAAGTTGAGTTACTTTAAAAAAGAAACAGATAAATTAGATAGTAAAAAGGGCAATGAAAATTAGAAAATAAAATTGCAAAAACTGCAAAGGGTTTTTCCGCAAGTGGGAAGTAGATCCAACACCAGGTAACTAGGAATATTGAAAAACAGAACTAGAGCCCGATGGGAGAAGGGGCGGCAAGTCCTAGAAAACGTAAATCAGCAGCGTAAGTGTCCTTGCATCACTTTTCTGGGCTGAAGAATGGGTGAGGTAGACCCGGTCAATGTGAAGATCATCTGTAATCCTCCTAAAGACAGCCCTGAGGGCGAGTTGAAAGCTATTGTACTGACACACTACCCTGCAAGGAAAGCTAACCCAGCTCTTTCTCAGTCAGTTAATATAGCTTCCTCAATTCCTGCCTACCTCACTGCCTGGAATCAGCAAAGGCCTTGGAAATCCCTCCCATTCCATCTGAAAAGTGTGTCCCCTGTGTGACCTAGAAGTGACAGATAGAGCCATTGAGATGATGTTTCTGAAAAACTACTTCCAGAAAATCCCAGCTCTCTTCTGGTTAACCTTTCTCCTCTGGAGACAGTTGTTAATATGGGTACTACTGAGGAGTCTCTAGTGTCAGACCTTCCAATATGATCTTTGTGCTGAGCATGAGCATTCCAGAGAGGAAGATAAACACTTCTTTTAGTCATAGCTTTAAAGCTTTCAGGGGCCTTCAGCCCACTTCCTAAGGCCAATCAGAACCAGGTCCTGAATGAATTAAGACAGTGAAAGAAGACAGCAGAAGTCTTCATGGCAAATTTCCCACTCCACCTTTCCTCTCTGTGTGAATCCTATATTAGCTGGAACACAGCATCTGCTGCTCATGAGCTGGAAGCCTATGACTGCTGTAGTAGGGAGTGTGGGGCCTCTGAATGAAGTCGAATCCTGGCATGTGTCACAAATGCCACGTGAAACATATGGAATTCATTTCTCTAAGCCTCTATCAACCCTGGCCCTACATAAGCAAGGCAGGAAATTAGCAGAAGGTCTATGAGCATCAAGAGGTAATTCCATGCAGATAAGTCAAGAAATGGAAATTTAACTATAATTTCAACACCAGAAACCAATAGATTTAAAGCTAAGACTTGATGATTGAAAAAATGAATTCTTAACAAAAATTTCTCAAATAGTAAGCACATCCTCTAATGACATTTTAAGTTGATAAAATGTATCTAGGTTACTGAAAGGATTAAAAATGAAAATTGAAAGGAATTAGAGAGGAAGAATCACATAAACTTTTGATTTGCATTGTATTCTCTCTATACTACTTATATATAAATTGCAAAAAGCCTAGAAAATTTTAATGTAACTTTTTAAAAATATACTCATCCAGAAGTAGGGAAATGAACAGTGAAGAGAGTTTTACTTCCTGCTTTTTGTTATCCATATATTATTCACAATAAACATGTGTTACTATTATAACCAAATTTTGAAAAAGAAACAGTAAAAAGATTTTTACTTAGGAAGTACTAGTACCATTAAGACTATTCTTTTAATAAAACTGCACTGCTCAGAACAGGTTTGAGCCAGGGAGATGGCTCAGCGGAATAAGCGCTTCCCTGGCAAACCCAAGGACCTGAGTTCAATTCCCCAGTTCCGCAAAAAAAAAAAAAAAAGAAAAAACAGGTTTGAGTCCTGTTCACACAGGGGCATAATGAATGTAACCCCAAATAGACTGAGATAATGATTAAAGTATCTTTAAAGTACTTATTGATCAATTATAATTTGTCAAAAAAATCTTTCTGGAAATAAAACAAGTATTTAAAAATTATTTTTAAAAGCCTTATATTGCCCATTCTTCTGAGCTTATGTTCTAGTATATAATTGTTCCACATGGAAATCCATACAGCATTTCTATGAATGCATTTTCAATCCAGATGCATATACACAGACACATGTATAATTTTTCTTAAGCAATTCCTACTATTTTACAAAAACTAATAGAAATGGTTAAAATAAGTGTATCCTTTTGTGCACTGATTCCTTGTTAATTTTTTCTGTATCTTTCTAAGTTTATAAGATGAACTGCTTTAGTGAGAATGCTATTTAAAATATTATTAAAATTATAAAGACTTTTGAATTTAGAATGAGTTCAAAGACAATTAGCTTAAAAAGCCCAAAAGGCTTTATTGAGTTAACAGTGAATTTAAAAAATGAAATTAATTTTAAACCATTGATTTTTTTCCTAAAAGAGTAAGGCATTTAAATTGTGCTTTTTTTTTTCTTTTAATTCAATGTTTCAACTCAAGAAACTGAAATTAACTCAAAGTGGTTTTTCTGCGGTGTTTGCAAATAGATCTTAATATTCACATAGCCTTGACAGCATCGTATGTAGCCCGTCATACACCTCCTGGATCACTCGGCCTTCCTTGGAGCAGGCTTTGCAGCCAGCAGTGCTGTCATGGACAGCATGCTTTGGAGATGGAGTGAGTAGAGAGTGCCTTGAAGTTCCCATGACCCTTGAAGCACCACTGAGTGTGATGCTCCCATGTAAGACATCCCAAGAAAGGAAAGCGTTGACAGACTATGCTAATCCTTGGTCAAGGGTAACCTAGTCGTAGGGATTCTTCACTCATCAGTGCTAGAGGCTGGCATCCTGCTAGCCTATGCTCTGGGCTACAGTTCCTGTTCTCATTTTCCACTGTGTGTCCTCTAAAGGTGAATTCTGACCCCCTCACTGGGACCCAGAGCAAGAACAGCCTCTGCATTCAGTGATCTCTCCAGGATGCTGCCATGTCTGCTCTTGTATTAGAATCAGAAGAGAGGCCACAGCATGGGGAGTCCAGCATCAGTCTGGGCAATGAGACTTGTGGAAACACTGATGGAGCTTCTCATATGAAAGGCACAGCACTGGAAAGCATATCAATTGGTGAATCAGGATTTGTATTCTAACCTAGGGTCCTTTAGGAAATAACTGAGGTAATGATCCCACCTCAGTAGGATTCAGTTGCTGAAATATAAAATGGGAAAATATCAGCAAAATGCGTCACTTCTTAAATGCTATCTCAATTCAGTTTTGGAGTTGTCCTGTATCCTTTCTTGAGGGCATTATGCCTAGTCTGTGTCCCAACCACCACTCTTAGTGGACTGTCACATCCAGGGCACTATAAATGTTCTGTAATCAGCCCACGGCTGCCTTGTAAATAAACAGGAGCACCCTTAAATCTCAAAACATGCTGGAGTTATTCACCATGGCAAATCCTAGTCTGCTGGATCAGCCTCACTCTTTCCTACCCATAATAAATGTGCTTGCCTCAGTCCCCTCTTTCCCACTCCCTCATGATTGCTCCTTGTGCTTTCCACTAGTGGGCCTGACTGAGACATTGTACTGTCCCCAGGGAGCTGAGCACAGCATAAAACTGTAAGATCTTTCTAGTTTCTCTCTCTTGATCTGGCTTCACTACTTGGAGCCAAAGGCTGTTAGTGGAAATGGTGTGTTTCACTGCTGGGTTGAATAAAAGCACAAAATGGCATTCCAGTTCCTTCTCCCTTTAGCAGTAAGCACAGAAGCCAAGTATGCAGAGTGAAAACCTAAAAATGGGGATTACCTAATAGACTGGATAATTAATTCTCTGAGCCTCCTTGAGGAACTGTGAAGGCTGACCTCTCTAGCAAATTTTGCTCTGGTCAACAAAAAATATATTAGACTGTAGTTCCAGGCATTGGAATTTGGAGTACTTTATTTTCATAGTTTATGCCTAGCTTTGTCTATATAATACACAAACTATTAAAATGGTTCTGTACAATAAATACCATGAATGAGAAAGAAATTATTCAAAGGGAAGGAACAACTAGATGAGGGAAAGGAAGAAAGGGAAAGAAAGAAAAAAAGAGAAAAGAAATATCTATGTACACAGGATAGCTTGGATAGTTGTATTGCAAATTTTTTCTGGTCTATTGAAAGGAACAATTAATGCTTAAATTTATTTTCTCTTTTCTTTTTATTTTTTATAACTTTTTTGTGCTTTTTTGCATGCTTATATCTGGTAATCTGAACAACTAATTTGAAGATAACAATATGCAACATAACAATTATTGTTGAATTGCTATTATTTTGTTTAGTGAAATTCTGCATTGCTTCTAATGTGGCTTCTTTACTATTTTTTATTCTCTTAAAAAAAATGTGAGCCAACCAGATAGCTCAGTAGATTGAAGCACCTACTTAGGCAGACACAGGGCCCTAGGGTTTGATTCCTGGCCTGCTGTGCTGGCCCTGCCCTCTGGGGACACACTGACACAGCGACTGAGACGGCATGGTGACACATGCCTGTAATCCCAGCACTTGGTAGGCTAAAACACAGGAAGAGTCACTACAAGTCCAATCAGTGTAGTGAGACCTTGTAGACCCTGTATCAAGTACATAAAAATAAAATAAAAAGAAAATTACAGAACAATAAAAATTTAAAAAGCTCCCAAAGTATCTAAACAAGCAGAAATTAGACCTGCAATTCTCTAATATAAAGATTCTCCAATAGATAGATAGGCATTACTAAAATCTCATAGCCAGATTCTAAGGCAAAGGAATTTCCAGAGTTATAGTTTACCATTGGACTGGGAAAAGAAAATGATGTTTAGAATCCAAGCACAAAGTTCTCCACCTTGAACAAATCAATGCTCATTGTTCCAAAACAAATAACCAAGGTAAATCATTGGGTGACTTTCATTACCACTATCCATGATAAAAGAATGAGAACTAGACTTGCTCTCCTTCCACAAACAATTAGAAAATTATATAAGAGTATTAACCAACATTAAAGTTGGACCCAAACCTGAGGACACTGATCAAACAAAATGGGGAACCAGAACAAAATGAGTTCTGTGATTACTCTATTTTCTTCCAACAGACACTTTGTAGATTACGTGTTGAGAAGGGAGAACCCAAGAAGAGCATGACCCTGGCTGAGTAGAGGACCTAGTGAACAAGGTTTAAGGGAGACTGACATAGTTAAAATCTACAGATCCATGTGCCCAAGAGAAGGGAAGCACACAGAAGGAAAGCACCAGAAATCAGCATCTTCCTTCTTGAATCTTCTCCTCAATATGAAGCTGTGGAGTCACAGCATGATATGGCATGAAGATAGACGAAGAACAACATCCATAAACCAAATAAATTTCAAATCTCGTGCAGACCTGGGAGACAGTTGACTCCCCAAGGAGTCAAAGCTGCGAGACTTCAGTGAACATCCAGAGCACTCAGTAGAGACACAGAATAAGACCACATTTTAGGAAGAAATCTAAATTAGTCCTAAAGATTACTCTATGCATCTTTAAAACAGAGCTCTTAAAATGTACATCAAAAAAGATCAAGCTGTTCTGTAACTAACTTCACTGCCTGATCAAACAAGTTTACCATTCTTTAAAGGAATAAACAAAACCTTTACATTCAACAGTATAATAAACAATATCAAGCATCCAATCAAAACTCACTGGACTCATAAAGAAGCACAACTATGTGACTTTAAATCAAAAGAAAAATTAATTGTTGGGCATGATGGCACATGCCTGTAATCCCAGTACTCAGGAGGCTGAGGCAGGAGGATGGTTGTGAGTTTGAGACCAGCCTGAACTGCATAGTGAGACCCTGTCTCAAAAAAGACAAAAAAAAAAAAAAAAAGAAAGAAAGAAAAATTAATTTGGGGAGCACACTCAGAAATTATAGAACTAGCAGAAGAGTACTTAAAGGAAATAGGCATAAAAGGAAGGAAATAGAAGATATAAAAAGAAACAAAAACAATTCTAGAGCTTAAAATGAAAAATTCACTGGATATAACTTATATCAGATTAGACACTGAGTAAGAAAACATCACATAAAACTATATAAATACATAAATAGAACCACAAAAAGAAATTTAGCCACCCAAAATGAGCAAATAAACAAACAGAACCTCAGGGTCCTTTATATAATAGAAGTCAGAAAAAAAGTAATAGAGATGGAAAGACATTCAAAGATATAATACACAAAATTGTCCAAATTCAGTGAAGACTGTCAACCTACAAGGCCACAAAACTTAGTGAAAACCAAACAACATAAAAATAAAATAACAACATATATGATAATTTAATAACTATAAATCAGTGATGCAGAGAAAATGTTAAAAGATACTTTGAAAAGATAAATATCTTATAAAAGACCAAAGGTAAAAAAGAAAAAAAATTGTATTCCATAAAAACCAACACAAACAAGAAGAAAACAGAATAACATCTTAACTGCAAAAGCTGAATCTAGAATTATGTATTCTGTGAAAACTATAGATAAATATGAAACAGATAAAAAGATGCACTCAAAGAAAGAGAAGCTGAGAAAAGCTGTCCCCAATAGAAAACATCAAGAGACATTAAAAGACCCTGAAGCTAACTTGGACATGAAGAAAAGACTTATAGAATGATAAGCACATAGATAAATACAAAAGATTTTGTATCATTTTCTCAATAAACTAAAATGTGTTGTAGTGTTCATTAAAAAGGTAGAAAAATTATGACAGTTGTACCAATAGGAAAATGAAAAATAAAGGCAAACTGTTTCAAGATTCCTAAAGGCAAAGTAGCATGACTGCAAGGTTGACTATAAAGGGTTGAGATCACATATTTTAAACATTAGGGGTAACTCACAAACTTTGAAATTCATCAGATTCACAGAAAGGGTCTACTAAGGTAGAGTCCTGGCCGCAGCACCAGCTTTTGATTCCATAAGTCTGAGGATGGCCGTGAGAAGAGGTTACACAAGCCAGATCATGAGAGAGGGCATTAATGCTGACGGTGTTCAGCAAGTACCTTGGGCTCTCTGTTGTACAAAGCATATGTCCAGTCTTCCAGCTACCCTGGGACACTCTGAGGGAAGAAAGGCCACATACATACTCTGTAATGTGGTTAATGTATATAAGTTAGAGATCTTCCTTCATATTTCTGTGTTGTAACATTATATTATTTATGAACTATAAACATAAGCCCATTTATAAATTAGAGAAGAATTACTAAAAAATTGAATTGGGTGATAATATAATTTACTAAAATTTCTGAGATGTAATTGAAACACTAGAGTAGAATTTAAAGCAGCAAGTGCTATCTTAAAAAAAGTGAAGGTACTTTTTGGGTAGTACCAAAAAGTACCTACCAGGGTAGGTCAGCAGCCTAAGTGCCTGCCTGGCAAGCCCGAGGTGCTGAGTTCAGTCCCCCATACTAAAACAAACAAACAAAAGCAAGAACTTTTAGGGTCAGAGATATATAGCTCAGTGGCATAAGCACCTGCCTAGCAAGCACAAGGTCCCAAGTTTGATCCCTGGTACCACAAAAAAAAAGCAAAGGTGCCTAAAATCAAGAATCCAGAGGGGACTGGCTGACCTTGTCAGACAGCAAAAGTTACATTTTTAGTTATATAGATCCTGCTTTATCTTAGTCTTAACCACCCAGAAGAAAAGTATAAACATAAGGTATAAAAAGTAAAGCCGCCGGGCGTGGTGGCGCATGCCTGTAATCCCAGCACTCGGGAGGCTGAGGCAGGAGGATTGTTGTGAGTTCGAGACCAGCCTGAGCTACAAAGTGAGCTTAAAGCCAGCCTGAACTGCATAGCGAGACCCTGTCTCAAAAAGACAAAAAAAAAAAAAAGTAAAGCCATATTAATATGCTAAAGTGTAAAAGGCTCAAGTCAACAATTTCTAATATTTCTAGTTCTACAGATAACCCATTATAGACTATTGGACTATATTGGAATATTCTGCTGAATTCATGCACCTACAATATTTGAATGTGAATGGAACACTCATCTCTGACAAAATTAAACAAAAAAGGGGGATATAAATAAAAGTCCATTTTGTAGTGGAAAAAATATATGTATATCTGTACATACAAAATAGGATAGATTTTTTTTTGTCTTTTTTGAGACAGGGTCTCACTATGCAGTTCAGTTACTTTCTCTTAGTTTAATGAAAAGAAAGAATTATGTTAATAGTGTTTAGACAACATATCATGTCTGCATCTTGTACTTTGAATAACTACTATGAAGACAGCAATATGCAATGTATTAATTATTGTAACTGTCTACTAACCTGTTTTGAAACTCTCTTTTTGAATGAAATTAATAAAAAAGAATCTAAACTTTCACTTCAATATTTAAAATAAATGATCTAATCAAACCCAAAGTTAGAAGAAGAAAGGAATAAAGGCAAGAACAGAAATCAATGAACTAAAACCTTAGAATGAATAGAAATATGTATCAGTGAAATAAACACTGAAGATTTTCAAATCTCAGTTGATTAAAGGCAGAAGATGCAGTTGCTTTCCACACCAGTTTTCAGCACTGTACTTAAGGCCTTAGACAAGTAGGCTTTTAGGCTAGAGAAATAAATAAAAGTATATCAATTAACAATAGCAAAAACGTCTCTTAATTCATGGTAATCTCATCATATACATTGGAAACTTTAATATACATGAAAACTTGCATTTGAATATAAGAAACACTCAATCTATACAAATCAATTGTGTATAAGACAAATAATTAGAAATTGAATTTTTAAAATTTAGAGTGGTGCCAAGTATATATATTTATGTATTGAAAGATTATACTAAACATGACTTTAATATGTGCCATTAATATATGTCAATAAGAAATAAACAAGAAAAAAAATGAAATGCTCAAGGGTGAATTTAAATGTGTAAGCTTTGCTCACCTAAAACTCTAAATCTGGCATTGAAAACTTTAAAAAGATGAATGTATATTTTCATATGGATGGGAAGATTTAAAGCATTAATTCGCCCCAAATTGATGTTACCAGTTCAACACAATCCAGTAAAATTCTTAGCAGGATTTTTTACCAGAAGATACTTGATGCTCAAGTGGCTATGAAAATGCTATTCATGTATACTATGTGTACATACATACATATATGATATAAGACCATGCCTGTACAATATACAATGATATAATCTGCTTTCTAAACTTACAATAAAGTTATAGTAAGATGCAGAAATAAATAAATCAATAGGAATATATTGAAAAAAATGAATTATATCCACATACTGTATAATCAACTGATTTTTAGGGCTATGCTAATTGAATAGCAAAATAATCATCTCCTTAAACAAGTGGTGTAGGAACAATTGATTGCCCATACTGAAAGAATAAAGCAAAATTATTATTTCACACCAGACATAAAAATTAATTGGAAATTATCATGAACTTAATTGTGGAAGATGAAAACTCTGAAACTTTAGGAGACAGCATACAAAAAAGTACTATGGCCTTAGGATAGACAAAAGTTTGCTAGAATAGAAAAAACATAATTTATACTTCATCAATTTGAAAACTTATTTTTCTTCAATATACAATAATAAACTAATGGCATATCTAGCTAACATATTTTCAGTATGTTCCTATGACAACTACTTGTACCTAGAATATACTACATTATAGTGTTTATTATTTATCAATTATTACAGCTCCTCAATATGAAGAAAGTGTTTTCTTAAAAAATTAGCAAAAGATTTAAATGAAAACTATACCTGAAAAATTACCTCAGTCACCAGTCATCAGGAAATGCAAATTAAAACTAATGCACATAGCAGCATGGCTACAAGTTTTGCAAGAGTGGTTAGTTTTGCAACTTGTGGTCAGGATATGGAACAACCAGAACTGTCACACTGTTGGTGGGAACATACCATTTTGACAAAGAATTTGTTAGTTTCCCATAGTTAAACATACTTTTACCACATTCTAATTATTGTCCTACAAGTTTACACAAGAGAAATAAAAGCGTATGCTTTTCATAGAAATCTGTGAAATGAAACACATTGGGAACCTCGCAAAGTTCAGTAGTGGCTGAGTGAGCATCTATACTGAGTGGCACCTATACTGTATACTGTAGTATCAATGCTGTATGCTTCATCTTCCCCCATCCCAAAAAGAGGACATGCTACAAAGTGGCTAAGTCTCAAAAGCATTATGAGAAACCAATGAGAATAAAAAACTAATCACAAAAATTTGCAATGCTAGGTTCCACTTAAACTTCTATAATATTATAGATAGACAGACAGATAGATAGATGATAGATAGATACATAGATAGATAGATAGATAGATAGATAGATAGATAGATAGATAGATAGATAGATAGATAGATAGATGAATAGATGAAATACTATGTGGAAAATACCTAGCAATGTTTGAGTTATATTCCCTGACAGTAAATGGTAGTTAAAGCAAAAGATAAAGTGTGGCCCATTATATCAGATTTTATCACATAATTCATTTTATCTTTTATCATGTGTTACTCAGATTTCCTGGTATTTCAAAATATTTCACTGTATTCTCCAATGTTTCAACAGCATCTTTAGAGTACCATGAAATCTACTTTTATAATCTACTCAAATCCTTAAAAACATAATTAAAAACATAACCATATTTTGTTCTCTCATACATGTTGGAGAGCTGGTGGAAATGCAAAAAAGATGCATGGGTGATTAATCTGAAGGGCTTAGAGAAGGCACAGGGGCAGTTTAAATTTAATCCAGATTTACCTTCTCCCTCAACACTTGAAGGGATGAGACAGTCACTTGAACTACAATTATGCAGCAAATTCTCTGATCTGTGGATGGTGAGACACAAGCAGATCCACTCCTCTAAGTCTTAAATCAATATAATGGTTGGTTATCTTCAGTATTTAAGTCATCTCCATTATCCAGGTTTATTTAACAATTTATTTACAGCTTCTAGATTTATTGAAATCTGTTTGACTGTTGACAGGCAACAAGCAGATGGGGTTTAGAGTTGGTGAATTAAAATCATTAAGCTCACAAATGGGGAGAGTGGATTCAGTCTAAGAACAGACTGCATTGTTGAAGATAAAATGAAAGGGTAACCTTTACACACCAGCATTTGACGCTGAAAAGTTCCAAAACACTGATGGCAACAGTTGCTTGTCCATCTGGCCAAGGTACTGAAAATTAACTTACAAGCAGACTGCTATTTTAAGGTACCCATTGCTTTCTATAGATGGCCATTCTGTTCATATGTCAGTCGCAAAGTCATAAAATGTAGCACTAGAATTCCTGTGATCTGCTACTGAAGTATCTTCCATAACTCTGGAAGTTACCACTGATTCACTGTAAAGTTGAGACAGGTTGTAAGGAATAACTAATGTGTGCAATTTATGAGTTCAGACTACGAAAACACCAGGTGTTAGGCCATAAGATATGTATGGCTGCATTTAACAAATAGCTCTTTTTGCACAATGATTCTAGGCTTTTAATAAAGTATTCTAATCAATAGTAAAATGCCTGACCAAAGCCATTAGCCTTAGTATTAGAAGGCTAAAAGGTAATATTATCCCAATTATATCATAGCTGCTAAGATGGCATGGAAGCAATTAGCTTAGAAATATGGTTAAATTACTTAAATTGTTACCTTGAACACCAAGAGGCAGACATACCAATTTCCAGTGTTGAAATCACAGTGTACCTGTGTAACAGAGTGGGTTGGTAAGTCTTTGGGGAGGCTTTTTCTTCTCCCCAAATACACAAATTTATTACCATTTTCATAGTTACTGGTCAAAGGTATAACATCAAAGTAGCCTTCTTCTCAAGGCTGAGGGTTTCCACCAAAACGTCTATGGAGGACTCCTCTCCATGGGATTTTAAGGAGTTCAAATTATGCATATGCATGTACATATATAGGGCATGGAGGGGCAGAAGACTGGCTAAGATTGGCCTCCATACGGAAATAATTTGCACTGCCACTCTGATCCATCCCTCACCAATCCTGCAGTTGGACTGAGGCCATAAAACTGGGTTCTGGTCAAGTGAAAAGGAGGAAAAATGGTAAGTCGCATGGAATGACAGTTTAAAAGCTTTCACCGAGGAATTTGCTACCTTCAGTGATAACGTGAGAAATCATGGCATAGCTATTGAAAGCTGCCCGGGCCTCCAAATCTCCTGCTTGGAAGAGAAACACAAAAGAAATGTCCAAGGCACACTAAGCATTGTCTCAGAAAGATAGATTCATCCTCCATGTCATTGTTGTGAAGCCACTTAAAATCTTGAAGTTCAAGGTTTATTTGTTGCTGCAGCATAGCCTGTAAGACCCTGACCAATATGAAGCTAATGAAAAGGCCCTTTCTATTTAAACTATAACTTAGCAGGCAATGCTTTTGCTTCCTTTTATGCCTGGTACATCCCTGAGAGATTTTTGTTATAAACAACATTACCAGGTACTTGACAAACAAGAGAACTCAATGTCTAAGAGTAATTTCAGCCACTAGAACAATGCAACTTTGCATCTATGCAGCACTTTTAGCTTTCTTCATAATGCTTTCAGGTACTCATCTTTACCACAGCCCTAGAATTCTTTTTTAAGGTGTATAAAATCTCAATTCCACAATGGTACAAAGTGTATATCAGCAAGATTTTAAGTGTGGTGTCAGGCAGCCCAGCCAGTCCAAAGCAGAGACAAGGCAGGCCGTTGCCTCCAGTCCAGTCGAGCAACACTCCGGGCTTTCAGCCTTGTAGCAGATTTTTACAAGCTTGACTTTTAATAATCTTCTTCCATTGCGTTCCTGACTTATTACCTCCCTGGCTCCCAGCACTCTTATTTATATGCAGTTTCATTCCAGCTGTACATCCCAGTGTTTATGCTACGTTTACTGTGTTGTCTCCTAACTAGAGTCCATTATCTGCTGAAACAAGAAGGATGCTCACGAATAACACACATCTTGCCTGTGGCTGTCAGAGTAGTGGAGCCCATCACGGGGGCAAAGATGTATCTCTGCTGCCAGGAGTAACCTGCTGTTTTCATGTGAGCATTACCTCCGGTAAAGAACTGGCCCCAACAGGAGCACAGGGACCAGAAGGCTGAAAGCATGTGACTCCTTCCTGAGGGCCACACCAAGCACCTTTTCAAAGCCTTGCTTCCAGAATGCTTTGCCCTCTGACCCAAAGCCAGGGCTCAGGGTAGAGGGCCCCATTCATAGCTGCTGAACAGACTCTCCATCAGGGAGGTTGCATTTATAGTCAAATTGGCTCAAAAAGAAGAAGGACCTCATAAAGGAGGCTGGAAAACACTTGAGCTACCTGTAGGGTGTAACGGCGCTCAAAGCCAGATTTAAAAGCTGCTCAGCAGTTGCCGCCTAGCTCACCCATCTGCCCAGTGTAGAATAATGACAAAGGGGGAATGTGGGGGCACAGGGAGGCTGGGAGGAAGGACTGAGTGCTGGAGAGCTACGTTCCCCAAGAACAACAGCACAGGAGGAACCCCTCCCTCATGTGTTATACCATGAATTTCAGGCAATTGCAGAAGGTGGTGAAATGTTGGCTTTGAAGTCAGAGAATTACATTTCAAGCTCTGAATAAGTATTTAATAGGTGGATGCCATGGGTCAAGTCATTTAACCTTGCTGCAGCTTGATTTTCTCATATGTAAAACAGAGAATAACTACCTTTGCTGGGTTTTTAAGGATTTGGAATTATGCATGTACATGTACATATATAGGGTAAGGTGGGGCAGAAGGCTGGCTGTGATTGGCCCTCCATACAGAAATAATTTGCACTGTCAGTCTGATCCGTCTCTCACCATCCCTGTGAAGATTCTCTGTGTAGTACCAACCCCTAAAAACAAGCAGGACCCCTTTGTATGGAATAGAAATCCAGCCTAGCCCAGTATGTATCCGTTGAAATAAATTGCAATGAATTGTGCCCAAAATTTTACATCCATAGGCAACTTTCTTGGTTTGCTTCACTGGTTTCTATATTTCTCTAAAAATTAAGCTTGGCTTACTCCTGCCTAGAGTTGCTGGGTATTTTATATGTGTATGAAGAATTTTATATTTGGTCATGTGTTTTCACAAAACTGAATTAATACCATGGTGCAATTTTTAAAAGTTGGGAGCAAACCTGACAGATCATATTTTTATCAATGTGCCACACACTTTGGACTGGTCTCCTGGAAATAGTGGTCCCACAGACTCACAAAAACCCTTTAGTCACAGTGTTGTTGAAGGAGGGGCAGTCATTTAACATTGTAGAATACTAGTGCTGTGGCCTCTAAATCCATTGCAGGATGTTAAGATTAGAAGGGAATTTAGAGGTCATTTGTCCTACCCCCACTCCAGGCAACGTCTGGCAACTCCAATCAGGGAATCTGTGAACAGCTCTGGCTCCACAGGCACTGGCACCAACCACAGCCCACACTGCCAAGCCCTGGGGCAGCAGATGCCCACAGCTGAGGGAGGGCTAAAAGGTCTGTGTAGACAGTGTTGACCACTAGACACTAGAAAGTTCTGTCTGATAGTTCCCACTCCACAAAATGAAGCAGAAATGTTTGAGGTTTATGGACTCACAAATGCTTTTAAGGTACAGAGCTCTAAAGTGTGTGTGTGTGTATGTGTGTGTGTGTCTCATTCTCTCTCTCTCTCTCTCTCTCTCTCTCTCTCTCTCTCTCTCTCTCTCTCTCTCTCACACACACACACACACACACACACACACAAATCCAAAGACCTGAATATAGCTCAACTCAGTGTGAGGACAGGTCATAGGCATAGGCACAAAGCACAGTGTAATTCAGACAAGCTTTGATTCATGGAAGCCAGATGTTAGTTGTTCTAAGAATGTTTGCTTTAGTGATTAACTTACATTGATGATTTACTGCCCACTTGCTTTGAGAAAGTGTTTTCAAGCATGCATTTGTAGGACCTCTTTAATGCCCTTGTGAGAGAGTGGTTGGATGTCCAGTTGCTCAAACTCAGGTCGTCTCAGACCCAATTCATATAGTGACCCAGAGAATATACAAGTCTCTCCCTTCAGAGCTGGAATTCACCCTCACCCTTGGCTGAGCTAGGATTGGTAATGGCTGATCCCTTATCTGCACATCTAAAATTTGTATTTACATTTTAAATCACTGTTATGTCACCTGGTTACATTTCGATAGCCACAAAGTAGTTAAATTCAGAATATTCCCTCTGAACTGAACAGTAAATAGTTTACTTTTCAAACAGCATGATTTCTGAAGCTTTTATTCTGCACCATCACTGTGTTAAGAAAGCTGTCAAGTTTTGGAAATTCATGGAGAAATGTGAAGTGGCCTTTGTAAGCTCCAGAGGAACCCTCTGAGGCCTGACATTCTAAATGTGATGGCTCTATTTACATATATATTGTCCTTCCAAGGAAATGCTGGAGCTTTGGATCTGGGATTACTGGATGGAAACAGCTTTAGCTGTCATGTGGAACTTCACCTCCCTTATACTTCTACAGGCCTCTCTTTCCCTCCCTCCCTCCCTCCCTCCCTCATTCATTCATTCATCCAAAGTTTATTATTTTTATAACTGGCCACATTGGTCTACCATTACTATGGAAGACAGAAGCCACAGCTGCTAGAGCAGGGTCCAGACACTCATGTAAATAAACACATATGCTTAGCAATTCTGATCTCATCCAGAGAATTTTTAGTCATATAGACATTTATCTGTAATGCATTAGTCTTAAACAGTATGAAACTAGATTTCTCAAGAGAAAACACTCTACTTCTTTCCCTGTGCTATACACTGGCTTTGCCCTTTGCCTCTCCTCTCGTTGGCTTGAGTTTCTAGAATTTGACTCATTAATTTTGGCTAAGATGTTGTGTAAAGCTTCAGAAAAAGGGCTAAACTGGGGACAGGCCTGGGAAAGAATATTTCAGTGAGTGGCCCTACCCAGAGAAAAAAGCTCTATGTGCATTTAGTATGCACCCTGCTTACCTCATAAAGCCTGAAGATCAGCATCCCAAGGGGATGGAGAAGAAAAAGGCAGGAGAGATCCTTTTCCTTTACCTTTTTATGCTATCCAGGTTACAAGTGTATATGTTGGTCCACTCGCACCCAGATGGGTCTTCCTTCTTTAGCATGTCTATCCTCCAGACACACACTGTTGTAAGCCAATCTGCCAGGCATTTCTTATCCAAGTTGACACCACAGTTAACTGTGACTCTGAGTTTTAGCAATGTTCTAGACTCTAGGCTAAGAGCACACATGTGTCAGCCCATGGATGTTCAGAACCACCTGAGAAGCAGAGAACATTATCTTCTTTTTTGTAGATGGCAAAATGGAGAACACAGCTTCCATCAACCCCCCAAATCTTGTGTTGAATAATAAGAGCCTCAGTTGGAATACAAAGCAACTCTTGAACTGCATGGTCATCTTGGGCCATTTGCTATATTAGGGAAAAGAAAAGCTAAGGATGGAATTCAAAACAACTGAGGCATTTACCATTTTATAAATGCATTGGGGTTAGAGTATGGTAGTGTCTCAGTTCATGAACTTACTTCTTTCCACCATTCAGGTCTCAGAACTCATCCCATGATTCTGGTTGCAACCAAATTACACACATATACTACAACCAGAATCAGGAGAAGGATAAAGTTTGTGAACTGGGGTGCCACAGTATTTATTATTTGTATTCCCATTTTACCCATGGTGGTAAATAATAGTCAAAGTTAAAAGATCTGGAGGAGATAATGCCTCCCACATTGAAGAATCCCTAGAGTTCTACTGGGAATAAGGGAAGTAAAGGCAAAGACTGCATCTGTGTGTTCTGCTTCCAGCACCATGAGACCTGGATTTGGGAGCTCCCACTACTTCACTTTCACAAGTTCTGTTTCCCCATGAATGCTGGAAAGTTTCACGGACAAATAGACAAACTTACTTATAAAATGTGAGACATTTAAAACAAAACGTGATTTATGGAATTGTTTGCTGTTGTCCATCACTTGACATACTATACTTTCCTTAGTCATAAATATTTATATCTCTATGCACTTAAGAATGGGGATAGGCAGTGAAAGGAAAGAGTCTGACCAGTGTTCATTCATTCATTAAGCAAATAGATATTGTGTCCTACTTTTGTTCTGGCTTTCAGCCTCCACTGTAAAGAACAAAGGCCATAGCTCAAGGGTCCTTGCCCTTGAGGAACTCATGGGTATCTGGTAACTAGAAAGGTAAAATAAGGAGGATCTCTGCAGAGGACCAAAGTCCTATATGGCAGGTGATAGAACAGAAGGCATAGCTCAGAAGCTGTGCTTTATCCGTGGGGGGTCAAATAAGCCCATATTTTCAACTGGCTGTGTGGTTCTCACTCATGGGAGCTAGAGAAAGCCAGGATGTCAGTCTTCCAGATGGAGAAAGAACTAAGGGGAGCTCAAAGTGTGCCCTCTGTGACACACAGAAAGGAGCATAGAGGTCCATTTCCAACAGCCCACAGGAACACTGAATAGGTAAGATTTGCAGACTCAAAGCAATCTGGTCATCCATGGTCTGGGAAATTGTGCTAACCATTACACTGATGTAACTTTTAAGTTACATAGGGTCACAATGGAAATCAGAAGACTAGCAAAGGATTCAGAAACACAGTTCTTGGAATGAATGTTGAAAGCTGAGAAAAGCTCATCCACAGAAAAGAAAAGCAAGGTGCCAGGCAGAAGAAGCAGCATTTGCAACAAAGTTGGGAGAATAGTACTTTTTTCCTCCTGGTGCTTGGGGAGGAAAGGCTTGTTCCCCACAAGATTACTACAAACAAGGGAAAATTCCCCCCCCCAGAAATCAGAAACTTGAATTGATTCTCCCAAATAATGTTGACAATATAAATAGATGTCATTTTCTTTATTCATACAATTGTACTTCAATAATCTAGATCTAAAAGGTAGAATTTAGATAGTTTGTTTTTAAAATATTTATGAAATACCTATTAAAATCCTGGTTTCTTTGGATAAAGACTAGTTTGGAGGGAGAGAGGAGAAAGGGAGAGAGAGAGACATTGTACTTTCTCTTCATCTGTAGACATTGGTTTTATGCAGTATGAATCTGGACTCCTCATATAAACAACCTTCCTCCATCCCTATGCTACACATTGGCTTTGCCCTTTGCCTCCACTGTCCTTGGCTTGAGTTTCTAGTTGTTGACTTGGTCCTTTTGGCTAAGTTGTCAAGGAAAATGTCAGAGACAGAGACAGAGAGAGCTTACATCACAGAGCAGCAGACCAGTGATCCAGTCATAGAAGCAGAAGATGCTCACATTTCTCCAACCAAAGGAATTGGTGTTAAATGTGAAGTGATAAAAACAAACTATATTCTGTAAGAGAGCAGAGGTTGGGGAGAGAGCAACAAACGAATCAAATGACTTTACAGATGAAGCCAGAAGAGGGTGTTGGCCATTTCAGGGAAAAAAAAATGTTATGTGACAGTATAAGAATCCACAAGTGTGGTGTAAATTAGGGAACAATGAGAAATTGTACAGCTTAAGAGCTGGCAGAGAAGAAAAATTACAGCCCAACATAGAGGGCCTTAGAAGGCAACCTAAGTCTTACTTTTAGTAGACAGGGGAGAGTTATTGAATTTTCTTGAACAAGCCAGTAACAGAGATGGATCTGTCAGATGGTATAGGAAAAATAGGTGTACAAGCAGCAGAGAGATAGTATGTCCAGTGAACCACGATCTTCTGAGTGTGAGAAGATCAAACCTGATCCAGGGATTTGACTGTTGGTGTGGAGATGAGGGATGACAATAAAAGCTGAGAGATGATTATTTATGAGGGTTATTGGAGATCATTATTGCAAAAAAAAAAAACGTTGAATGAAAGAACATGAGAGAAGAAAGGTATAATAATATGGGAAAGGGCCTGGGGGCAACAAGAAAGTGGGTGTTCAGTTATCACTGCTGACTGTCTCCAGTGCCAACCATGATTTGAAAGCCTTAGGAAAGCGTGGTGTAAGGGGTAGTGGTTTACTACACTAGAAAGTTCAATGCACAACAGCTATCTATGTCATCTCAGGGGAAGGCAGGCTCCCACCAAATCCCTTTCTCTAAAGAAACAGCAATACCCTTTCTCCACACATCCCAAAGAGAAGCTCTTCCCTGCAGACGACTTCTGGTCTGAGAGGTGAAATTGGTGTATGTGCTCCATGAAGATGTCTTTAAATACAGAAGGCATTTATGAATACATTTGGATTTCATTCTTCCTGTTACAAGAACATTAATTTCTGCTCTCCCTAATTCTTTACCTGCTGCTCTTCCTGAGGGCTGCCTTCCCCAAACAGGAGCAAATGGGTGTTAAAGGACTCAAGGGCAACACTGCAGAAGGCCATGGCTTTGAGTACACATGAAGGCCAACACTAACACTTGGGGGACATGGAATTACTTAAACCTTTGCCCTAATTTTAATGGGAGGCAGACTGCCACTATCATGCAAAAAGCTGATCTACTGCAGATCCAGAGCTTTGCAGTAGCTTCCTGACCTCTCAGAAGACATGAAGCTTTACTGACTCTAGGATGATTCATTCCATTATTCTGAAGTCAATGAACCCATGGATTTAAATAGTCAAATAACAGAGAAGGTTTTGTAAGTGGTTTTCACTATGGGCATCAAGTGATAATGAGGCATCAGGCTTCAGATAGCTTCTTAATCACCTGGCTGGGTAGGACTGCAGAATCCCTGTCATAAGTAGGTGACTGCTTCTCTGAAGACAAACCTGGAAGGCAAAGCTTACAAAGGAGCTAAAAATGATTAGGGGCTGGTTCTCCCCTTCAGATTGCTGATATCCAAATTCCACCAAGTATGGGTTTCATTTTAACTCAGCCACCCCAATTAATGACTGTGTTTGTTAACTTGTTTAGGAGTAGCTCTTCTTTAAGCTAAGACAGATTCAATTACCTCTGAGATGCAATATTCCAAAATCAATGAGGACCTGTGACATATTTATATGCAATTCATTGGGAGAGAAGGAATTTTTTTAATCTTTTTGGCTGGGGATGTAATATTAGCTTCCTTCAACTCATTAATTATTGCCACTAAATGAGTGCTTACCATCTGCAGTACACTACTCTAAGGGCCAGAGAAATTTTTTAAAAATGGATGCAACCAATATGTATCTTCTGGGAGTACAAGATTATAAGCACAGTCTTGCAGATGATAAGACTCTTGGGGAAAGTAGAGCTGTGACTAAACAGCAGTATTAGTATTATTAATATTACTATCAGTAATAATAATAATAAAATGAATATATATATCAATATAATATTTATTATATAACAGTGTGATCAGTGTGAACTATTACTGTTCTAAGTATCTAAATATGGTAATTCAATTAACCCTTTTAACAGCCTGCAATGTACTTGCAGTTTTTAAAGGTCAGGGAGTATAGGCTATAGAAGTTAAGTAATTTACACAAGGTCATAAAACTAGCAAGTGGCTGCACTGCATTTTGCACTGGTTTCCACAGAGTGGGTTTGAATGACATACTGAATGGCTATACTGTTGCAGTTTAGAACACAATTCCTACATGTCACTGAGTGTTCAAGAAGGCTTTACATAAAACTCAGTGCACCTTGAGAGATGAGCTCAGATTTCTGTGCATGAGAAAGAGGAAAGTGAGGGCTGGCCAAATAGCTCAGCAGATTGAAGCACCTACAAGCAGGCACAGGGGCCAGGGGTCCAATCTCCAGGCCTGCCATGCCAGCCCTGCCCCCAGGGCATGCTGTGATAGCAACTGAGACTTGGTATGATGGTGCATGCCTATAATCCCAGCTCTTGGGAGGTTGTAAACAAGCAGATCACTACAAGTCCAATCTAGCAGTGAGAACCTGAACACCCTGTAGATCCTTCCCTAAAATACAGAAAGAAAAAAAAAAAAAACTACAAAAAGTTAGGTTTTTAAACATGTAGGTGTAAAGGCATTGGAAGTTAGGCAGAATAAAAAGCTAAATGATATTCAGGTGTGTCTTAATTACTTTTTCATTGCTGAGATAAAATACCCTATACTCAAGGTAAAGGGGGAAAAGTTTATTTAGTTCATACATAATAGAAGTACCAGTCCACAGTTACCTTGCTCCAAAGCAAAGTGGCACATGGCACAGGGACATCACAGAGGAGAGAAACAGTTCACTGCAGACAAAGATAGCAAAAGCAATAATGGATATTAGCAGCATCTTTCTATCCCTTTTATCTTGTGCTGACTTAGCACAGGTAGCCCTTACAGCTTTAATCTTAGTGCCCTTGAGCCTAGTGTTGCACTGTGAATCAATCTCAGCCTAGTGCACTCTAGATGCAGCTACCTCCAAAGAAGCCCCACCTATGACCCCATAAGGCTTTTGGAGAGACATAGTAAACTGTTTCACAGAATCTTCACCTTCAAGGCCCAAATCCTCCATGTCCAAGCATAACCTTTGTTTGGAAATAAAATCCAAGGACAGCTCCTGGTTAAATTCCAGGACACCCATGCAATTGACATCAAAATAACCATAAACATTCTCCCAGAGCCTACACGTGCAAAGCTGTTTGAGTATAGTCAGTAATTTAGAAGGAAAGAAGGAGGAAATGCAGTTAGAATGCCTCCAAGTAGAACTGGTTGCACTGAAAGCCTGAGGCTATATCAGGCTCATGGCTGGCTGTGGTACAGTGCAGATGTGGCTGCTTTCAATGCTTGGAGCTCTCCTGGGAGTAAGGAAATGAGTCAAGGGGGTCAGAAACCCTTACTAGCTCATTAGTGCTATCTAGATTTAAAAGAGAGATTCCTAAATCCCAGGGGGTGGCTCACTGCTTGGAACAAAACCTGATGCATTAACATCCTAGTATTCCAAAATGATCCCTGAAGCCCTGCAGTTATGCTGATGAAATGTGATTTATATTGAGACTGGTGCTGCCAAGGTCCCAGCTGGGGAGGGCAGCCTAGCAAGGGAATAATTAAATATCCAATGGCTTTCCCTATTTTTGAACCTCTTGATTAAATGGGAGAAATGTAGTTCAGGAGTCCTGGGCTCTCCTGATCTCTGCCCCATATGGATCTCAGATCTAGTGTGTTGCCATGAAAGACCCTGCTCTAAGCAGACAAGCAGGCTTTGGCAAGCGCCCCAGAGGCCACTACAAAGCCAACACTCCCTGAACCCCCTACCTTCAACCTAAGGATTATCCTGGATCCAAGCTCCAAAGCTGCTGTGGTTTCCTTTGGGAGGATGTATTTGTGAGGGGAATAATGAATGGAGAACATGCTGGTGGAATAAGGAGACACAGAACATGCACTATGCAACAAAAATGCCCCTATGTCCAGTTTTAAAATCATCACTGTCTCAGAGATGTTGGGAGTTGGCTTGTCTTGCGCCCTGCACCACACCCTGGGGTCCCACTGAGGTCCAGAGAACAGGACATTAGGGAACAGCCAGATTAGCTGCACTCCCACTGCTGTCACACAGACTAAGGTCCATATGCAGAGCCTGCACATTGAAAAGTTCAATCGGGGTGCTCACAAGTGTGCTGTCCAGGATGGCCCCCATCAGAGATCAGATGACTGCTGCTCTCACCATAAGTCAGTGTGTGAGTCTGGAGAAGCTGACTGTCAGAACAAGCAGCCCTCCACACAGAGCGGGCCGTGGCTTAGTACAGTATGCAGAGGTTCTTTACTGTCTGCTCACAGTCTGCTGCAGGTGTGGGGCCGCTCCAGTCATTAAGGAATCCTGTGTGCTCCTCAGATATGGTAACTTCTCTGTCTCCTAAGACACTGTCTGCGTTCTTTCCCTACTCTTGGCAGACAAGAGGAAAAAAGGAAGTGTTAGGAGCCAACTCTGATAAAAGCTAACACCCTCCCACTCATGTTCTATTGTCACAGTGACCCATCTGAAATCCTTTCAGATTTCCATGAAAGAAAGTCAGGGAAATAAAGTCCATCTCTTGCATACATAAGACAAGGAAGTAACAGGGCCACTGGCAGGGCCCTCAAGGAAGAAACAGTATCTGAGCTCTATGAGCACTATTGGCCATGCAGCTACCCAGACTCTTATGGTGGAAGTAATAAGGTAACAGTCAAAAGTACATAATGTGCAGCAGAAGTAGTGTAATATTTGGGCCATGTAGGAGGTGCATCTACGAGTACTGCTGACAGAGAAGCTAGCACACTCAGATCCTGGTTACCTCCAACTGTTGCAGTCACTTTGCCCTTCCTTCATTAGTGTGACTTTTCAGGGGCTTTTCAGTTGCCTCTTGGGGTTCAGCAAAGCACAGAGATGAGTGCACAGCAATGGCCTGGGAAACATTTAGTGGTTGATCTTAAGTGAGATCTGCAGGAAAACGGAGTCTTGGGGCAGAAGCCCAGACCTAGCACCCAGAGCCAGAGCATTGGTGCTGCCTGAGTGGTCCTGGAGGGATGGAGAAAGTCACACTAATGAAGAGAAGAGAAAATTCCAAGCTCATTGCTTTCCTTTTTCACCTTCTTAAAAAAGCCCCAACTAATCAGAAAGTATTTATCTTGGTTCTTGGACCTCAGAAAAAGATGAAGGGCAGAACCTCAGAACTGAAAGGTGCCCTGGCTGTTTGGTCTGAGACTCGGCAAGCAGGGACTACTGGTTTATGCCACAGCCAGCAACAAGAACTCCTGGCCCTGTCTCCTCTGGACTGTCCCTGTTTCAGTCTAGCTCAGCATAGCAGACCTTGTATTAGTCAGCTAAGGATGGCATGAGGAAATAGCAAAGACTGTATGGATTACACAACAGACATTTATTTCTCATAGTTATGGTGGCTAGAAGTCCAAGGTGAAGGTGCCAGCAGGGCTGGATTATGATGAATTTTCTCTTCTCGTGAGTATAGCTCCTTCTCACCATGCCCTCGCATGGCTTCTTCTCTGCATGCAGGGAAGAGGGGAGGGGAGGGGAGAGACAGACAGACAGACAGAGACAGAGACAAAGACAGAACTCTTCTATCTCTTGCTCTTCTTATAAATGCATCAGTCTTACCAGATTAGAGTCTGGTGCTTAAGACCTCATTAACCTTAGTACCTCCTAAACAGTCCTATTTCCAAATACAGTCTCCAAGAATTTAAGACACACATTTGAGGGTGCAAAATTCTGCTCATGATGGCCCCACTCCTGAGGACCCCCTTAAGAACCACATGTTACCACTCAGTGGTCACCCACTCCGAGTGTTCCAGATCCTCCTTTCCTCCACTCAGATGCAACCCTAGGTCTTTGTCTTCTACTGTTCTCAAGGTTCCAACCATAGAAGACAGGGCATCAGCTCCTGTGGACAGACAGCTTCAGGATTTTCAATAAGAGTCTTGGCCCCACCTTGAGCAGGCATTTCCCAAAATGGTGAACTTCCCACATTTGACTTTTGTGTTTTGGTCTCATTTATTGCCTGGTGGGGACCTTTTATGCATTCTGCAGATTTGTGTTGATGTTAGCTGATATCTACTTCAGAAATAGCATGGTTCTTATCTTTCCTGGGGGCAGAGATGGAAAAAGGACACGTGGCTCCTGGGATCTCTAAAGAATGTGGAGCCTATTGAGGGACAATCAGGAGTCAGGATTTCATATCCTTCATTTGAGATCATCCCAGGACTATGCATGGGAGTAAAGGGAGGAGAGAGTTCAAAATATAATGAAAGCATTCTATTTCCTGTACTTCCATCCATGCCATGTGACTCTGGGCGAATGACAGCTGCTGTCTGATCCTGGTTTCCCCAACCTGCTGACTAGGGTATATAGGATCTCTGTCCCCTCAGATCTTGTGTGCCTTGTAATGCCAACCTGTTCCCTAATGCCTTTTGCTTTTCTTCCCTGGTTCTTGACATTCAGAAGTGACCATTCTAAAAGCACCTCAGATTCTACACAGACTCTTGGGGAGTCTCCCAGTCAGACTCACGCCCCAAGATTTCCCTGGATAAAACTGTGCCCCATGTCCCTTCTTGTCAATGTCCTGTCTCATTTTCCAGCTCCACAAAGATGAATGTTCAACATTTACACGGAGGGAATGGAGTATTTCTTCTAGGAAGTTAATAAGATTGTATATTTTAGCCTCAGGGCACTAGAGAGGGGAAAGAAAAATTCCCTGAAACAACATGTCTCTTGTTTAATAAAGTTTTATTATTATTATATATGAGTGTGTGGGAAAGAGAAATCTATATCCATTCTCTGCCATCACAGCTTTATTGGTTCTGAGCTTTAAAAATCAGTTTGGTGACTAACAATAAAGAACTTACTGACCGGTGATTTTTAATGTTTGGATCTTCCAGGAAGCAATCTAATAGCATAAAAGCTTATTGGAAAGTGTAGACGATGTGAAATGAGATGGGCCAAGGGGCAGCTGGGCTGGCTGGCTCATAGCCTGGGAAAGACAGGCAGGAGCATGGCCAGGGCCTCCCCATGATGTGCCCCAGTCCACGTACAACATTGGCACTGAGGCAAGGGTGTACCATGAGGAAGATGGTTCCATTCATCTGTGGGCTCCAACCTCTAAATTTTTTGTCTAAGTCTCCAGCAGAAAGCACCATGCCACAGCCTTCCCATGGTAAAATTCTGTCCCTCAAACTGGCATAATGTCTTCCATCATGTGTGCACATGGGAAGCAATAGGGACTTTACAGAGGGCTGGAGGTATGAACTGGGACTCTCTATGAAAGAGTAAGCCGTGCTTCCTCCTTGGAACTGAGCAAGAGATCTAAGAATCAGGGATTTTTCTCTAGTCTACACATGGCTCCTGATAGCTCCTGAGGATTCACAAGAACCTATTTCTAGAATGTGCAGTTTGAGGTCAGGCTTTATCCCTTTCTCAAGTTTCAATGACTCTATTCACACCAACTTTAGAAGCCCTTGGCCAAATGAAACTCTAACATTTTTCAGTGTCAACTTTCCAAGACTGGAGTAGCAGCTGTGACCTTCTTCAGATGTCAGAGTAATATTTTGTGGTCAGGCAATACAAGCTAACCTAAACTCAGCCAGCATACCCCAGGAAATTCGGATGACAGATGTGGTATAGGATGGTGAATAGATACAGTGAAGTCATATAGGTGAAGGGACAAAATCTTACTGGGTGAGTGCCAGAGCTGGAAGTATGAAGGAGGAAACCGTGCCTGCTGTCTTCAGCATGGTGCATGGGCTATCCTGTGATACCCCAGTTCTGAGGAGCCAAAGGTGACTGGTGACTTGGAGTCCTCCCTTAAAATAGCTCTCAGCACCTGTAAGGTGGATGTAGGGATAGGCCATAGTCTCAAGGCAAATGCACCCCAGGTCACAGAGGAATAAGCCTATACTAGTGCAATTATACACATCAACAATAGAAAATGCATACTGATTAGAGTAAAGGAGATCTCTATACGCTTCTGAGATTATATACAGTAAACAGCTAGTCTCTCTGTCTTAGGCCAAGATCAAGGATAATGGCCAGCTATTTGTGGGCTCCATGCCTTTGTTCTCCAGCAGGAAGGGCACTGAAAGAAACACTCTAAGAGTGTAGAAATGCCCGCTAAAGTCAACAGAGAGCTGTTTGGATCAGAGTGGCTGTTCTTCCTGCCTTACTGCCAGAGACCCAGGTTTACTTCTCAAAAAGAGAGCAACTTTTAGGTTAGTGGAATTCTGGGAGATATGCTAAGCCACTTTCAGGAAAATTCTGATCTGAATTACTTGTGGGAATCACATGCAGGAACATATCATATTCAAATAAGACTTGAGTAAATCATATTCTCTATGATGGGTAGGATTTGGACAAGGCTTTTGATTGGTCCTTTAGGAGGGCTGGGGACTCCTCCCAGCTATTTCTTTCCCCAACCAATGAGCTCTGTGAAAGTGCAAACTGAGTTTTCTGGGGCACCAGTGAGGTGAGCAGCAGTGGGGTGGAAGCAGTAGCCTTGCTAGCTGTTTCCAGTGCCAGGCCTCTGTCCTGGGCTTATATGTCCTGGGGATCACTATTAAAATCTGCAAGTTTCCTAATTTTTTTGCATTGAATTTTCATTACACTTTAAACATTGCCGTGGATGGAATTAATGAGGAGAGGTCTGCTGGATATTCAGCCAGAATTCTCAGAACACCAGTGGTCTTGACTCTGAGAGCTTAGAACAACTTGTTGTTTAAATGAGCCATAATTCTGGCTCTGGTTAGTCTCAATTGTCTTTAGATTCCTTAGCTTTCTTCACAGCCATAAACTTGTTTGAGTCACTCCACAGTGTGTCTTATGGGCAAGATTCGGGTCTGGAGAAAGCCTCAAGGTGGGGAAGGTCATGACTCCAAAGGACACCACTACCAAAGGAGGTGATCCTTTCCACAGGATAATCTTCACACAGAGCAGAGCCTGTACTCGCATCAGAAAAATATCCTCTGGCCCTCAAAACTCTCTCCCTCTGTTTTCAGTTCCTAGAATGCTATTATGGGAACTTAACTCCTTGGGGATTCTAAGATATTTGGTCTCTTAAACTCCTTTATTAAAATGCAAAGACATCTAGGAGGTTGAAACCTTATATTACCAATAAGAATTTGCAGTCATTGAGGGCAAGAAATATGACTTAAACACCTTTTCTTATATATTAAATTTTTAGTTGCCCATGACTCTTAGAAGGTTAAGTCATTCCATATAATCAATGTTTTCGGCTTGCTGAAGGCTTCTCTTTTATTAGTCTAGTTTGAACACTAAGAAATATTTTGGATAGAGATCTCTTCCACTATGTTTCATTCTACTTTGTCTTTCTAAATGCAGTCTTTAAATACTTCCTTGATAACTCAAGGTCATTACTCCTGTAACTGCCCTCTGCACTGCATCTCTGGGGTCCACTATGATAAGAAAAGATCTTTTCCCCTGCAGTGGTAGCTCTAATCTTTATTTTTAGGCTTGATGTCTTCTCTCTCTCTCTCTCTCTCTCTCTCTCTCTCTCTCTCTCTCTCTCTCTCTCTCTCTCTGTCTCTCAAGTGCTTTTCAGTGTGTTCTTACCCATGCCAAAATGTCTTCAGTTAGCGTTCTTTCTCTTTCTAATCTACACCTTTAGTAACTATGGATTAAAAGACAATCAAGGTTTTTGGAGGTTAGTGACAAAAAGAAGAATTTGCTTCCTATTAACAATGGCAAGAATTTTATGATAGGACCATATTATTCTTACTACACTGGTATATTTCCTTTTTTCTGATTCTAGTTTATTATTAATGAAATAAGGTGACCAAATTTCCTGTTGCATTATAAGGGAGGAAAATAAAAGACCTAGTTTCCTGCCCCAAACTAGAAAGGCCTAGGCCACCCTGGGACATCTCACTGCTCCATTCCTGACAGGCTGCATCAAGCTTCCTCAACATGTCATTGCCCACAGCATGGCAGTTCTGCGAATGAAAGGACACACTATGATGGGCCTAAGAAAATCAGAAACTAAGGACCCCCTACTTCTGGCAATATCATCAGCTGCAGTATGGACCTGAAATTGTAGCAGACTCCACAAGATTTGATGACAATCACTGCAGCAATCACAGACTCCTGTTGAACACCTAATTTTCAGGTCATGAGCTCTGGACAATGGCACAGGATGACAAACATGCTAACAAAGGTCAAGCATGATTTTACTGTCCTTCACTACTTTATATGACCTCCTTTCAGTCTCCAAATACCACTAAGTATTTTTGGTTTAGCCAGTGAAATGTATTGCTAAGTGTATTTTCTTGGAATATCTGCAGAAATAGAATGTGAGAAGGTGGTTTTCTTGAGCTGAAATGTTAGAAGTCATTAAATCAAGGTCTTGGCATGGGAGCACTCACCTATCTTAGCACTTGAGAGACTGAGGCCAGAGGATCACCTTGAGTTCATGGATAGCCTGGTTTCTACAGTGAATTCAAGGCCAGCCTGAACTGCATAGTGAGACCCTGCCTCAAAACAACAACAACAAATCATTAAACCAGATAATGTATACAGAACACTTAGTCTAACATCTGGAATGTAGTAAGTACTCAGTTAATGTTAGCTAAAGAAATACTTGAGTGTAGTGTACTCTCTATGCCACAAAAGTAAATAATTTTGCTAGAAAACTTTCAGAAGTACCACCTGGAAGTGTGTATGAATAGTTAATACAACCCTTTGGCCAAGATATCCAACTTCTAAGATTGTCCTAAGGATAAGCAACATTGTTTATAATGGCAAAAACAGAATAACTCAAGTCCATCAATAGGGGGTTAGTTAAAAGAATGAGCTAGCCTTTATACAATAGAATATAATGTGCAGCGCCAAAAATAATGAAGTAGAATTTATTTATTGACATGAAAAAGTCAATCATATTAAATGAAAATCCAACTCAAAAAGCAATATTTTGACACTTCTTTTCCAAATGAAAGAATGACAGAAAAGGCATCAGAAATATCTTAAAAGTATGTACCATTGGGCCAGCCAGAAAACTCAACAGACTAAAGCACCTGCTTAGGCAGTGTGGGGACTGGGGTTTGATTCCCAGCATGCTATGCTGGTCCCATCCCTGAAGAATGCTGAGACAGAGACTGAGAATGAATGTGGTGGGGCACACCTGTAATCCCTGTGCTTGGGAAGCTGAAAATGGGAGGGTCACTATGAGTCTGATCTGTGTATGAGATCCTGTAGACTCTGTATTAAGTATATTTTGTTAAAATGTATGTACCAAACTATTTTTAATGATTATCAATAAATTGCAAAAAAAAATTGGCAATCTTTATTGTACTCTTTTCTGAGTGTTCTCACACACACATACAAGTTCCATAATCAGAATAAAATAGCAATTTAAAAATAGGTCTCATCTAGAATTGCAGCCCCAAAGGGTTCACCCTTTGATTCTTGGGCTCATTCAATAACAGGACTCCTCTCTGCTGTCACAGTTCCCTGCACCTTTAACTTTCTCTCTCTCTCTCTCTCTGGACATATGGTTTGCTTATGTCAGCCTTATCAACCAAGTTATGTCAATTGGAGGGCAGGACCTTTGTTTCATTCAGCTTGATTTTTCTTCATTTGGCAACTGGCTTATAGTTTATTCCAATACATGTACAATAGATGAAGGAATGAGTAAACAAATGGTTCTCATGGCTCCTCACTTCTTCATTAAATTCCTCCTGGTGGGAACTACACCAGAGCTCAGAGAAAACAAGAATAGGATGCTTCTCAACTGGCCTTCAAAATCAGACTGTACTACACAAAGCCTGTAGCCCAGGATCCTCTAAAGGGATACTCCCTGGTATACAGCATGAGCTCAATATGTGCTTAGTGATCAAAAGAATAAAGGACAGGTGACAGGGCTGGGAAAATATTTCAGCAGTATGAGTGCCTACCTAGCAAGTGCAAGTACCAAGTTCTATCTATGGTACCACATGCCATGCTAAACCCAGAACACCAGACAGGCCAAGCCAGCCTGGAATCAGGAATGGTGGAGCACGCCTGTAATCCCAACATTAGGGAGGCTGAGACAGAAGGATCATGATGAGTTCAAACTGGGTAGTGAGCCTCTGATTCAAAAAAAAAGAATGGATGACAATGAACAGAAAATACTGTAACAAGACCAACTACTTCCTAAACTGAACATTTAGTAATTGCTCATACTGAGACCTAAGAATTATCTTATAATTAGAAAACATGTGCAAGGGAAACTAAGTAATCACTGAGCCCACCTTTCTCACTTCACAAGTGAGGTGGTTATGTCCAAAGGGAAAGCAATGGTTTCCCAATGACCACAGAGAAAGCTAGCCACAAAATCTGGGCTGGAGCCCAGGGCTCTCACCACTCCGCCAGGGCTGCGCCTGCTAAGTGGCTTCTTGCCTGAACTGCAGCCCGAGGTTCCCGCTATTGCAGCATGCTCCAGTTTTCTAGTCAGATAAATAGATGGGGCGATCAGGATGCTCCCTATTCATCTCTGTTGGGCTTTTTTTCCTTCTTCCATCCACTCTGTATGCTGTTTGAACCTGACCGCTTCCTAGCATCCTGCCCTCTGCCAGCAATCTGCATGTATCTAGAGACCTCTCTGCCCTGGGTGTCGGATCTCACCTACCAGGGTTTTGTTCTGTTGAATAAAAGCAAATTCTGCATCAGGCAACAAATACTTTCCAATTCTTAAATAATTGAAAGACTGGGCCCCAAGCTGCAGCAGGCTAGGAATTGATTAGAAATGAAGAAGCAGGGAGCCATCGGCCAGCTTCACCCCTGTGGGTTTGGAGCATTCCACGTGAAAACCTTCTCCTTTGGAATCTGCTTCCCAGGCCAGGACCTGTGTAGGAGACAGAGGGGGGACTTGGCAAGAGCTATCTGAGCCATAATTCCACAGCAACCCTGTGCTCAGGCCACTAAATTCATCTAGATACTAGAAGCAGTTAAAATAGAGATTACTAGATATTCCCCTTTCCCAGGCCTGTGATATATGCCCACAGGTAATGAAAATATAACTCCAACATATATCTTTGCATCCTTTACAGGGGGCATATCGATGAGTGTAAGCCCATTTGACAACTTACATGGAGGAAGTTAAAAAAAAAGGGCATTTCTTCATGTGGATTCTTTCCTTTTCCAATACAAAATATGAGTTATTTGGTTCACAGGTATCAGTGTATATAGACAGTTGGGTTGAGAATCCTACCATTTAACTGCTATCTTCAAACACCTGCTGATGTTTCTCGGGATCTTTGCCTTGCCCATCTTGTGTGTACAAATTTATGGCTTTGTCCCAATGTGTAATAGAAGAGCCATGCTTGGAATGTCTACCTTTCTGGTCTGCTAAATACATACATCCTGTCATGACATACCAATTATTACCATACTGCCTCACAACTAAAAGGTATTTTTTGATAATAAATAAAAAAAAATGCAAGGAAAAAATGTTACAAAACTGTGCTTCTACAAGGCCCTATGGTTAGATTTCTAAATTTCTGTGTAATAATGTGTATAGTACTATTTTTTAATTTTTTACCTTTCCTCATGTTCTGTAAGAACTTAAAAGTTGATACATCAATACTTGATGGAAAATATCTGTTCCACATTATGCCTAAGATGTTTCATATTTAGACAGATAGTTAGGGTACACTGAACTGCATATGTTGCAGGATTATAATCAGCTTCTCTTCTGGATGGCTAACAACCTAAGTTTGCAGGTCAAAAATTAGAGAAATGGAAGGGCTGCAAGGTCAGCCAACATTTTGGCCATAGCCTTTCAAGGTCAGTGAAGACTCAGAACATAGGAGAACCTGTACTATAACATCATGGAACTCAGTTGTGTCCCAAACTTTCTGATCAAGGAGATTATGGAGCCACAGAGGAATGGGATCAATGATGTATACTGTGCCTAAGGAGAGCACATGGAGTGAAAACTTTCTCACAGGCTTTCACAGAGAGCAAATTGATCAAGCAATGGCCATGACTCATCCACATGGTTTACACTGACAAAGGATCTACAAACTGTGGTACAGGGTTACAGGATAAACCCTGAGGAGACCTGACTGACCTCATCAGATACAAAAGTTACATTTTTTGTTATATAGGTCTTGCTTTATCTCAGTCTTAATCATCTAGAAGAAAAGTATAAAAATGAGTTACATAAAGTAAAACCATAATAATATACTGAGCTGTAAATGACTCTAGTCAACAGCTTCTTCAGATAACCCAGTACTAATGTGAACTGCTAGACTGTGTTGGAGTGTTTCACTGAATTCAAGCACCTATACTAATGGAATGACCATAGAATACACATCTCTGATGAGACTAAACAAACAAATGGGATACAAAGGAAGAACCATTCTGTATTTGTATATACAGAACAGTTAGAATAAATATGCAGCTACTTTCACATAATTCTATGAGAAGAAGGATTTGCACTAATAATATTTGGACAGGATATCCTGTGTGCTTCTTGTACTATGGATAACCACTAAGAAGATAACAATGTAAAACGTATTAATTATTGAAACTGTACTGTAATTCAGCTTTAAAAATAAAAGATAGGTATATAGCTACATTCCCTTAATTCAATGAATAGAGGGATCTGCTCTAATAGTGTTTGTAAATAAAATATCATGTCTGAACCTTGTACCACACATAGCTACTAAGAAAACAATATGTAATGTATTAATTATTGAATTTGTTCTACTAATTTGATTTGAAACTGTCTCATTGCTATTTGTTCTTCCATAAAATTATGGGGAAAAAAATACATGAGTTTTACGTACAGCATTTCCCAGCCCAAGCATATCTTCTTCTTGAAACCACTCCCTGGGGCAAGGGAGACAGAGATCTTATCTGTGGCAATCAGGAAGTAAAGGAGGGCTCAGACCCAGGCCTTGTGGCTCCCAGGCCATGCTTTGTCACCTGCTGGGATCAGCCATCCCTAGCTTTACTCACTTCCTGCCTATGCTCCATACTGCTGCTGCACTACTGAGAACTCCAAATATGATTGTAGCATTTTCCCCATCTAAATATATGTTTTATAGCTTTAAAACTTTCCATAGCCCAGTGCTCTTCAGACAGAAATCCTGCAGAGAAGTCTTCAAGGCTTCGCAACTCAGAACTGCCTACATCTCTATCCTCATCCTGCACTGTGCTCCCAGCCGCTCCATGTTCCCACTGGCAGGACCACCCCTGCAGGCTATAAAGAGGGAATTTCCCTCTCTCATCTCCAGGCAGGTGAGGCCTACGGTACCCCGCCTTACAGAGGCTCCACTCTCCTTCCATCTCCCTGGGGATGCTGGTGCAGCCACTATCTTGCCCATCAGACCCTGGCTCCATCCAGCAGTGTCAGCACTGTGAGATCTGTGAACCAGCACTTACTCTGGTGTCTGGCTCAGAACAGGGCTTAGTAAATATTTGCTAAATGAACAAATAAATGAAAGGCTGAATACAAAGCAGGAACAGAAGCAATCAAAATCCAGCCACTAAAAAAGTCTTCCTGTGTATCTTTTCAGCTTTTCTCAATGAATATTTATTTCATGACAATTACGTGCCCGGAACTACTCAAGGTGCAGGAAATACAACAGCAAAGGACATAGGCAAAATCCCCTGCACCCACAGTACAGTTTATGCTCTAAAGGAGACAGATGATGAAGAAATATATCAAACAATAAGTGGAGTTTGTGGAAGGGTGGCACCACAAGAACCAGGAAATGTTTAAACATAGATGCTGACCACGCAGAGCTGGCAGTGATTCTCATGTTATCTAATAGGTCCCCACAATCTACCTGCAACTGAATGTATTCTTTTATTTGAGTCCTCTAATGATGTATACTTAATTAGCTTTCCTTTGAATGTTATTTTACCTCATTTTAGGACATTGGGTCAGACATCATCTTGTTCCCATCAAATGAGTTCCTTTGGATAAGTTCCAAAATGAAAAACTATTTCATCAAAATGTACAATCTTAAGATCTCCTAATGCACTTCCATTTTGTTATGCCAAGAAACTGCAGAAATGTACAAGACTATTTTAGCAAAAATCTGTACATGACTCTGATTAGATCAAGACTGAAATGAGTGTTGTTTGTTTACTGTTGTTGTCTTAATAAATTGGGGAAGAATTTACTCCCATTATTTTATGTTTACTTCCATTTGTGTTTCTCCAGTTCTCCCATTTGTATTTGTAACATTCACTTCCCTGCATACAAAGCCTCTTTCCCCTTACAGAAAGCATGGTCTACATTTTCCACCAGACAGGAGAGGTTGCATCAAAGTCCAAGACAGAGAAGTGGACTTCACGACACCATTAATTAGGCTTTTCCATTAGACAGCTGGATCAGGAGTACTACAACTGAAATATGAGAAAGACTGATGGCTTCTCAAGGCAAGCCTACCATGTTGGCACCTTATCAAATACTTAAATATCGAATGCTAAAGGCAAAAAAGCAATATTCACATATATGACTAAGAACTAAAGTTGACATGGTTCCAAAGGGCTCTTGGGAGAACAGCTTTTAAGTGAGCAAAAAGTAGTTCTAACTGTAATGTTTATGTGCCTTGTTTGCCTTTGCTGAATAAAGATTTTGGGGTTTAATATCCTGTAGTCTTGATTACATGGAAGATTTCTATATGGTTGAATTATTTAGTAAATAAAGGCATTTTATATTATTTTATTTTAAAATTTATGCTAGTTATTTAGCTTACTAGTGGCTTTTATTATTATGATTATCCTTAATATTTAGTTTGAATATGGAGCCTACCCCAATCATCTCTCTTTTAACTTTTATTCTCCAAAATAGTACTTGGAAATTTCAAGGGGTAATTTAAGGTTATTATTAAGTATAATGAATAATTGATGTTTTTCTTAGGGTCTGGCATAATTTTGTTCCTGGACATCAACTACATATCATGTCTCTTAATTCCAAGCATACTTCATGTATTCATATCCCTTTAAAAAATGGGACATAATTTGCACAGGATGTTAGCTGTATTTGATATGCAGTTCTATGAGTTTGATAAGCAAGGTCACATATAACATGACAACCACCAGAACTGAGACAGAGAATACTTCCATTACTTTAAAAAATGTCCTACAATACTTATCTTCAGCCTTTGGCAACTATTGATCTGTTTTTGCCTTTTCTAGAATACTGTATAAACAGAATAGTACATGATGTGTGCTTCTGAGTTGAGCTCTTGTGGCCTGGCAGAATACATTTGAGTTTCATCCAGGATGGGCATTACCAGAACTTAATCCTTTTGATTGTTTGTAGTATCCATGCACCCAAAGTGCATTCAAGAAGATTGCAGTTTAGACCGATGAAAAATACAGCATCTGTAAGTATTCATGAAAATATTTTTGTGTCATCCTAAGTATTCATTTCTCTTGGAAAAATGCACGAAACTGTGAAGTAATTTTCCAAAATATCTATTCATGTTGCTTTCCCACCAGCAATATGCAAGAGTTCCAGTTGCTCCTCAAGTTTACCAGTTCATGGTAGTAGCTGACATTTTTATTTAAGTTCATCTATTTGATATGCATCTCTCTGTAATTTTAATTTCCTTTTCCCTAATGATTAGCGAGGCTGAGAAAATTATGTCCTTATTTTCCATCCATATTTTTGATAAAGTATCTGTTCAAATATGTTTATATGTTTAACTTGCCTTGTTATTTTCTTATTCTTGGGTTTGCAGGGTAATTTATATATATTTAGATACAAGTCCTTTATGTTTTACTGATGTTTTCTCTCAGTCCATGGCTTGTCTTTTCATTTTCTTAATAGTGTTACTTACAAAGCCAAAGTTCTTAACTGCAAAGAGCTTCAACTTCACTTGCTTTTGTCCAATGTGGAGTTTCTCCTTGTCTCTCTGTACACCTTGATGCCACCACAAGTGACTATCTCATCAGGGGCCTTTTGTCCCTAAAGACCTCCAGTGGCCCTTCCATGTCCCTACTGTCGATGAAGCAAGTACACTCTGAAGACAGGAAAAGAACCTCGCAGAACAGACGAAACATTTAGATTCCTGTTTTGCTATTGACCTAGTGCTAATCCTTCCAGTTCCTTAGACTTCCATCTCTCCCACCTAGACTTTGAAATAAAACCTGCTCTACTCATCTCTGGAATCATGAATAAGAGATAAAAGATGGAAAAACACTTGAAAACTACTGAGGAGGACGGGATTGCTAAAAGTTTCACCAAGGTGGACTTTTCCACTTCCAAAGACCTCCAGTCAGCCTTGGCAGGCACAAGCAGCCCCACATTCCCAAAGGGCTTCTGTAACTGCAGACTTGAAATGCAGGCACCTTTTCTGCACCCAGTTCTTCCCTTGTTGTCTCTAGAATAGCCTCTGGCAACTTAAACTTTTCTTTCAATTTTCTTCTATCAAATTTACTTTTTAAAATTCTGTATCTTGTATGGTTTTAGGACTTCATTTCAGTAACATTTTTTTTTCAAGAAAAAATGCTGTAACTAGCAAAATAATTGAATGAGATTGTTTCCTTTTGACATTTGGCAATCTGTAGTACAGAGATTAATGAAACATTATCCAGGATGTATATAGGTCCCTTTTCTAGCAAAATTAGATTTTAATTTTTTTCAGTCAGACTTGATAGTCCACATGCCAGCACTCTATGAGGCTAAGGCAGGAGGATCACAAGGTTGAACCTAACTTATACAACTTGATGACTTAGTGAGACCCTGTCTCAAAATAAAATATTTTCAAAAGTGCTAGACACATAAATGAGCTCAGAACCCTTGGATTCAATTCCTTGCTCTGCCCCTCAACCCCTCCAAAAAACTTCTTTCTGTGACTAGCAATTGTGGTTATGCAGTATTATTTCTCTAAGGTTCTGTATATTCTGACTATCTAGGAAAGAGAGAACATTTTTAAGTTTCAGTTTGTATATGCCTACAGAATACATAATTTGCTATTTCATGAAGTTTTTAATGCACATTGAATATTTTATGTAAAAATTTTCTTTAAAAGTTACATAGTTGGTTTTGGCAAAACTTCTCTTAACTGACTTGGGAAATGAGTACGTCTTGCGCTAACCATTTACATCCCCTCTCCTGTGTACGGCCTTTACACCTTACCCAGGAGGACTGCGGGTCTTGGCCCGGGCCATCCTCAGCACCCCAATTCTTCCCCTACATGACTCGCACTGTTCTCTCTTGCCTGCTTCCTACCCACTCACTGGCATCCTGACATGCTTTCCCTAAGATACCACCTTCCCAGAATTAGCTCTAGGCACAGTTTTTGTTTCTAAATTTATTTAAAATTTCAGTATGGTAACAGGCAGAGTAGTGGAGCAAGAGTAGGGACCTACACTAGTGCCTGGATAATTCCTCATGCTGACCACCCTGCCGGGCTCCTTGCTTCCTTTAAGTCTCTGTTCCAAAATCACTTTTTACTAGAGAAGGTATCCCTCTGTCCGTTCCATAGGAAACAGTTTGCTCTTCTGCTGTCCTTGCTCTATGGTTCTTACCGCACTTACCACCCAGGCTACACTATTTCTTGAGTGTCTGTCTTCTCTTAGTGGGTTATAGAAAGACCATGCACACTGTATCACCTAGTGCCCGAAGCATGCCCAGTAGGGTCTCATCTAACTAGTTGGTAATGGAATTAACAAATGAAATTTGAGAAGTAGTGAAAATCCAAAGACACATGAATACACAATTCTTTTTAAACTGAGCATTCAACAAACACCCTAGCATTTAGAGTACAGAAACTACTCCTCATTGTGTGTGTGTGTGTGTGTGTGTCAGCTCAAAACAAATATCACTGAGTAATGAGCAGAATGCAGTTACCTCTATGACCAAATGCAGGCCCTCTCTGTATCTATCACTAGTGTAGGGTGCGTGGAGCCTTTCCCTTTAACACAATGGTCTGGTTAAGGCCTTGGAAAACTATTTTACTTGAGGGGAAAAAAATTGCTCTGCTATAAAGAGTAACCAGAATTTTAAAAAGTGGCTTGCGAAGACTCAGGACATAGGAGAACCTATACTGCAACATCATGAAACTCAGTTGAGCTCCAAATTTTCTAAACAAGGAGATTATGGAGCCACAGAGAAAAGAGATTAAAGTTCTGTAGTGTGCTTGGGGAGAGTCACATGAAGAGATAGCATTCTCTCAGGCTCTCACGGAGAGCAAACTGGTCAAGCATTTGCCGTGACTCATCCACATGGATGACACAAAGGATTTACAGAATAAGGTACAGAACTACAAGAAAAACCCTGAGGGGACTTCACTGACCTCATAAGAAACATTAAGTACATGTGCTGGTATATAAGTCTGGCTCCATCTAGGTCTTAACCATCCAGCAGAAAAGTATAAAAATGAAGTATACATCACGGGGCCATAATATTAAGTTGAGCTGTAAATGGCTGTGGTTGACAACATCTTTGGATAACTCACTAATGTTGTGGAATGCTGGACTGTGTTGGATTGTATTGTCGAGTTTGAGCACCTAAGTTAGTTGAATGATAATGGAGTGCCCATCTCTGACAGGTGTAGATAAAGGAAGGGGTATAGAATGTAAGAATCATGATATGTGTGTATGGACAGTACAGTTGGGATTGATAACACTGTGCTTCTACATAATTCTATGAGAGGCAAGATTTGCACTAATGGTGGTTGGACAGGATATTATGTCAGCTTCTGGTACTATGGACAACCACTAGGAAAATAACAAGGTAGAAAGTATTAATTGTTGAATCCTTGATGTAATTCAGATATAAAAAATAAGATATGCAAACAGCTACACTCTATTTACTGATAAGAGACATACAGTATAATAATGTCTGTAAGTATAATATCATGTATACACCTTTTATGATACCAAAACATTATGAAAACAGTTTGCAATGTATTAATTTATCAAATCCATCTTGTCAAGCTATCTTAAAACTGTCTCATCGATATTTGTACTTCAATAAAACAAAAGTAAAATAAATAAA
>PVKA01008310.1:70000-73568 GCA_004027165.1 Ctenomys sociabilis | reverse complement strand
AGATAAGTATATAGCTACACTGTCTTAATTCACTGATTAGAGACATCTGTTATAATAATGTCTGTAAGTATAAAATCATGTATGCACCTTGTACGATACCAAAACATTACAAAAACAGTTTGCAATGTATTAATTTATCGAATCCGTCCTGTTAATTTGTCTTGAAACTGTCTCATTGCTATTTGTTCTTCAATTAAAAAAATAAAAAAGAATACAAAATAGTGATAGAATAAAGCAGCACTATACATGATACAAAATTTCACTAAACAAAGTAATAGGAATCCATCAATGGTTGCTGTATTACATGATGCTATGTGCAAATTAGTTTTTCAGATTACCATAACTAAGAAGTTATCAGAAGTTCAAGAGAATCTGGGTGTGGTGGTGCATGCCTGTAATCCCAGCACTCGGGAGGCTGAGGCAGGAGGATTATTGTGAGTTCGAGACCAGCCTGAGCTACAAAGTGAGCTTAAGGCCAGCCTGAACTGCATAGTGAAACCCTATCTCAAAAAAAAAAAAAAAAGAAAGAAAGAAAAAAGAAAAAAAAATTCTAGAGAGGAAAAAAATCAGAGTAAAAACAAAAATTATAAGCATTAACTACTTCTTTCTTTCTTTTTTTATCTTCATATAATTAGAATTCTCAAAGTAGAAAGGAGTAGGCAATAAATATTTAAAGATTTAAAATTTCTGAATTTAGTTCAACTTATAATACCACATTTCCAAGAAAAATGAACCTTTTGCACAAGAAATTTAAATAAAATCACACCAAGGTACACAAAAATGAAATTGTCCAAAACTTATTATAAAGAATAAAATGGTTAAAGCATATACATAAAAAATATTAGCTATGGAAGAAAAAATTAAATAGCATCTTATTCCACATTAGAAAGAAAAAAAAGGACCAAGTGTATAAGAAACTAGGCTAATGAGAGGACTGAAAGAGAAAAGATCTATCCTCTTTGAGTTTTATACTTAGCAAACATACTTTGCAAACTAAAAGTAAAATATTTTCTAGTTATACAAACTTTAAATATTTTAATACCTCCAGACATAGCATATAGGAAAATTCTTTTTATTCTTAACCTCCATTATTCCTAGAATTTATTCCTCAGTTTTAGAGGCCACAGCATCTGCACTTCAGACATCAGCAGGTTGGAGTTTCTTTCCCCCTCGTTCAGCGGATCTTCTAGCTCTCCAGGGAGCAGATAAGCCTTTTGCACTCTTCCACATCTGTTTCTGGGCTGTCAGTGTAAGCCCATCTTGCAATTCCTTTTTTTGTTTGTTTTGGACAGGGTCTCACTACGTAGTGCAGCCTGGCCTTGAACTTGCAAGCTGGCCTCCAATGCACCATGACTCTCCTGCTTCAGCCTGCGGAGTGTTGACATTACAAGTGGGTCTTGTACGGTTCCTTCCTCATAATGGGCAGCAGAAGCAGAACAATGAGCACAAGGTCTGAGCCCTGTAGACCTGGGGCATTAACTGATGAGCTGCAGAACTCCAAAGGTGAAATGGACAGGAAGTCTATACAATTTTTAAGTTGCTAGAGGTTTCAGTCCGTGCTTGGCTGGCTCCAAGGCGGAGAGGCACAGGGCAGAGGGCATCCAGTGCACAGCGGTGGAACAACAACAAGGGCAACAGAGAGTGCTCTCTGAAGGCAGCGGCAGGGACCTTGGGTCTTCTCGGACTGAGGAAAGTCCTCAGGCCCCTCTTCTGGACGAGAAGCACGGCTGCTGCCCGGGGCAAAGCTGCGGCCTCACACACGTGCTACCTGCCCAAGCCGGCTTCTGAGGGGAGCTCTTGGGCTGCCTAACGGTCCTGACCAAAATGTCTTTTTCTAGGCAGACACCAGTTCAGAGTACTTGGATGAAATTCATAACCTTGAATGATGGTGTTTACAGTGACAGAAGGAAATCAAGGCAGAGTCTAGCCACAGTATGGCTTTACTGTCCTTTTAATGTCTTTCTTTAGAATGTTCATTAATGAAAAGACTTTGATTTAATTTTAGCCAGTTCTGGGGGTTGATTATACTGTATTTTTCTAAAGGCTTACCATGCCAACAATTATGTAATTTATAATCAAGACTCTATTTCCAGATTCTAGTACTCTGTAAGTGGGTATTTTAAAAGCAGCTTAAGGTGCCCGCGTAGGTCAAAGAGTTTTCTCGACTTCGGTCACAACATTGTAAGCTAGAAGTTTCTCTGGACCTTGGGACATATGAACATTTGTTTCAGAGGCCTTGCTATTTGCTTTGTCTGGGTAAGACACCCAACACGGCCAAGCTCATCCTGCAGGTGCTTCTGCCAGTCCTTTCCCTTGCTTGGCTTTACTCCCTTCTTTCAATAGGCCTCTCCTTCATTGATGTCTGGGCCAAATCAGAATGCTCGGGAGCACTCCGTGGGCGGTGCCTTCCTGGAATTCACGGCAAGTTAAAGAGATCTGTGAACAGCTTGTGCTGGTCCTGGGTGCCCCTTGGGCCACAGGGAGAGAGCCTCTGAGTCCATCAGGGTGACAAATGGATTCCACAGTGAGTGTCAGTTCTGATGGATGAGAGGTGGTCACCTGGAGCATGCGTCGGAGGCCTCCGAGGCCGCACGGGCACGGCAGGGGCCTGTGCCACAATCTGCTCGAGATGCCACCGGGCCCTGCCGTGGTGCTGGGCAGGGGCGTCTTCACCCGGCTGCTGCCCATATTCATGCTGCCCATGTTCTCTTCTGTTGCCTAGTTTTCTGAGAGTGCCACCTTCTCACCTTGAGGTTAGCAAACCCTCACCAGTCCAGGTTAATGTAAATTCTTCCCTCCACCTGTGTCTCAGGTAAGGTTTTCACATGGATCAGGACATCATCTGAGGGGACTTTTTATGGAAAAAAAAAAAAGCATTTTCCTGGAAGCCTGAAGCTTACTTTTCTGAGCTGTGCACGCAGCGTGGGCCAGACACATGTGGTAAGAGCCAGCCGGCTATTTTATTTGTTCTAAATAGCTTTCTTTAATAATTGAAAATAATGAAAGCTCCCTCAGTCCCTAGAAATGCTGCTGGCTCGATAAAGCGAATGGCCCTTCTTTTCCTTTCACTGCTCTGTGGAACCATGGTGGGGACCAGGCCCGAGTGCTCCAGGTATGCGCTCCGGGTCTTCATGTGCAGGACAGGCCAACACCTGGGGTCCCTTTGCCCTGCCCAGAGTTAGCAGTGGACATGAGCTCCCTGCCAGCCAGCAGGAGTGGGCAGGGCCAGCGCCCGGACATTGGCAGCCCCCAGTGGGCTCTGGGTAGCAGTGTCGAGGCGGCTGAGGAACTGTTCAAAATGAAATAAGTAAAGAAAAGGGGACCACGGGCATACCACACATCACCTAGAAGCATTTCAGCCTTACATTCGGAAATATTGAAAACTCTGGGGCTCGGGGACACGTGGGCTCCACCTCATCTGGATGTGCCGAGCTCCAGCGTGCGGCGGGTGCCTGGACGGTGGGGAGGTTCGGAGCCTGCTGTGGGCCTCTGGCTCCTGTCAGTGCAGCAGGAGTGTGCCTGATGGCACAGGTGATGATGTAAGCACCCCACCTGCCGTGCAGGGCGC